>VHZZ01003911.1:58809-73141 GCA_009801015.1 Silene noctiflora
TCACAATCACTACAACGATATCCCCAATTACCCCAAAACACCCAATTAGGGTTTTAATCAAAGTCGACTAAACAACATATAAACGGTATCTAGATATTACCCACAAGACGACAATCACAACGGTGTAAAGGATTTCGGAAACCGACGACTCTAGCCCTTGGATTTGCCAACAACGCGAGTGGAATGAAACCACGTTCTCTCTTTTTGGTTTGACGGATTTTAAGAAAGGACAGAATGAAGGAAACTGGCGGAAAAAGATTAAATACCCCTCTCACGTTATTAATAAAGCCCGGCCAAAAAGACTCGTAAGACAGACTTACTCGATCGAGTAAGTGACGTACTCGATNCCCTACTCGATCGAGTACCCATCAGGCAGAACCTGATTCCAAAACTGACATGACTTACTCGACAGAGTAAGCCCTACCCGATAGAGCAGCTACAGACACAGAAAGCTGTAGTATTACACTTGACCTAGTGCAGTGGACTCGGTCGAGTACGTAGGCACTCGACCGAGTGCATCGGTGACAACGTATTAAAATGTTATGCATAAGTCACAATTCCCGAATCATTTCCTATTTCTTTTCTTTTCCCTTTTCTCCCCCACAACCCTAGATTGACACATCTTTCCCTACCACTCATCCCTTATCATATTAGCATCTACCTGGGATACTATCACGGGAATGGAAGTGTACGCCGACTCCGACCTAGACAACTGATCGTCTTATAAGGTAAGTCCCCGTCACCATCTGTGGTTGTTGGGTTAGGGTTAAGATTGTGCGTATTCGAGTCGTATCGTGTTGTAGGTGTGGATGTCAATATGCGATGATCATATGTGTAATTGGATAGTTGATGCTACGTTGAATGCAGTACAGGTTATGTTTCCTTACTTAGTTAGTTGTCTGTAGAACTATGTATTGTATAATGTGACGATCTTTTATGCTAATTGTGATATGATTATATGATTGAGAAGATGTGGTATGGCGATGCTGGTGGTTGATGATGGTGTTGGGTGTGGTTGAGATTGTGATTGTTTTTGTGATTGTGAGCCATTGTGAGAGGTAGTCTCACCTTCATTGTTCGCCCCCTGCGTTCTCTCAGCGCAAGCGGGATGCGCACATTAAGGGACTTGGGTATTGTGGGTGGTTAGGTGGAGTGGCTGCGGTCCTCCACTAGTAGGGCTATACACTTTGGTGTGTAGTCGGTTACTTGATGTGTGATGTGATGATGGTGGTGGTGACGATGTGGTGGACCATTTTGGTTGTTTACTTTTATATTGTTGTACAGTTGACTGACCCGTGTTGTTTGTAAAACTTTGATGATCCATTTGGGGATGGTGAACAGGTTGTCTTGCAGGTGTAATAGGTGTTTGGATGCTTCTTTGTGATGTTCATGTTGGGGATGGGCGACCACTGTTGCTGATATAGATGTAGCTAGAGTAGAGTTATCAGTTGTACTAGTTACTTTCCTAGTGATCACATAAATTGTATGTATAACTAAATATTGTTCTTAGATGGTCTATCTGATATGTACTTACCTCGGGTAACCGAGATGGTAGCGCCCTTGGTTGTCAAGGAAGGCCTAATTTAGGCTTCCTTGGTAAGTAAGGGTGTTACATATGAGGTATGTGAATATAAATAAGAAACATGGGAAAAATGATGTATTTGACAACACTAAGCATGAAAACATCATAAGCTCATTCCTTTAGAATATCCAAGTGATAATTATGGAATATCATCACTAAATTTCATCAAGCACATAGGGAACATGTTCAAGCACGTAAATTTATCAACTTTAACATATAAACACCCATTTTTAACACAAATAAACACATGATTCGAGTGTAGTTTCATGTAAGCTATCACTGTTACCTTATAGTTCTTCAATCTTCAATAGAATTTTCCACCACAAAGCTATCCTCTTTCGGGTCGTCCAAACTTGCACCTAAACATAAAATTGAAGGATTAGTTGAAGAATTCACCCTCTAGTGAACCCTAAGAATAACTAAAATGGGGATAAAGGGAGAAAAATGTTGCCTTTATTACTTAGAAAGATGAGGAATGAGAAAAAGGAAAGAATGGCGCAAGAATCAACTAATTTGGTTGAGAATTGAGAGAGTTATGAAGATTTGAAGCTTGAAGGAAGAGTTTTGTTTTAATGGAGATGAAGGGGATAGTAAAATTTAGAAAAATGAAGGTAAGGGATGAAGTATAAGGGCTTTGTGTTCCTCACTTTGGAGTTCATGAGCTCCTTCACTTATGATGAGGATGCGGAGACTTTTCACTTTAGGGTGATGAACCGCAACTTTGACTTGACCATGGAGGATATTTCTGAGGCTTTGGGGATTGAGAAGCCCGTTGCTGACCATTACCTAGATGTGGCGAAGGAGTGCGGAGCGAGTGAGTACCTATCCTACTTGACGGGTGATGAGACTAATGTGAGTGCCATGCTGATAAATGATGTGCAGCATGTGACTTGTAAGATTTTCTTGAGGATGATGACTTTCTTGCTGTACAAGAGGAGTGATGTGAGTAAGCTTAACTCACATGAGGTGATGCTTCTGATGTCCTATCTGAACCCAAAAAGGGAGGCACTGTTTTATTACAGTCCTCCGGCGATAGTGTGCAATTGCCTTGCTCATATGTCTCAGTCACCCTACCGTTATCTCAGCTGTGGGGCAATAGTGACCCGGCTAGCTCAAAAGCTAGCTGATTTCTAGCCTTCTCCTACCTTTCCAGCCATGTTTGAGAGTATGCCGGCGATAAATAAGGACTACTTCCTTCGACAAAAGTGGCTTCGAGTGTTGGAGAATGGGACCTTGACGTGGAGAGTAAGGGGTACCTTGTGGATGACGTTACCCGATCCGAAAAACCTAACATAGACCGCGAATTTAGGGGAGTGCACTGATTACATGATACCTCCTACTCAGACTTACTTGATTCCGGGGCATGTGTTGCTCAACATGCCAGAGCCGACTTTCGCCTCTAGTAGGAGGAAGGCGACCCTGGCGACCCGGGCTATAACACCCCCATCTACCAAGGAGCCTTAACAAGACCTTCCCCAGCAGGTAAAGGTGTTACCATCCCAGTTACCCGAGGCAAGTAATGATCAAACGTCGATAAAAGAACATTAAATGTTGTTACAAGTTTTTACAAGTCATAAACAAAAGAAAGGAAATACAACTCATGCTACTATCCACTACATAACTAAAACGTTGTGACTCATGGAAACTCGTCCCTCCGACACCCAGCAAGATCCCAAAGGCAACCTGCTAAGACTGAATGCTCACGATAAGGATCACGGCAGGCACAACACAAAGAAAACAACAGGACAACACCAAACATGGTCAGTAAGTATATAAGCATACAACAATAGTTACAACAACACACATGCACCACCCCATATCACCACCACACCACGCCACAACACATCACCGACTACACACCGAGATGTGAGCCCTGCCAGTGGTGGACCACAGCCACACCCACCTAAGCCCCGCTCATCGCAATGAGCGAAAACCCTGTTCCTTAATGTGCACATCCCCTCCCGTGGCGGGTTCCACGGAGGGCGAATCAAGGGCGTGAAGCCACTCCCGCAAGTGATTCCACTCAACCGAGGACGCACCTCGCAACACAACCATAGACACGCAACCACCATACCACATTATACATCCAATCACACAATACATTCATCAACACAACAATAAATGCGAACCAAACATATAGTACTGAGTAGGGAAACCCTACCTCTAGCAATCCGCGGCAACTCCGCACACAGTCCTACGACAACAAGCAACCACTGAACATCCTATACCAAACAGAACGACATCTATCACTATTACCACACATATCACTAAACTACTAGAGATGATGATGACAACAACGATAAACCATACCTACGCCAGCATTCCGGCGACAATACCGCTTCCCGACACATGCTCCCGTCCCCCAAGGTGATTCATCTCCCCAAATCCTCAAAAGGGTGGGAACAGGAGGAGGAATGACGAGGCGACGACTTCTAGTTTTAGGAAAACGAAAATGAAAATGATTCGGGTTTTCTGTTATCGCGATATATATTTTATCGCTGGACACAAGCTGCTTGATCGAGTTACCAACTTACTCGATCGAGTGCGCCCTACTTGATCGAGTATTGAGGCTACTCGATCGAGTGGCCTACGCTATATCGAGTTACCACTCCACAGCCTAGCAAAGAATAACTTATAAGGTTTCAAGCACATACCCAAGGTCACTCAACGTCGGTCAAAAGGGTCCTAACAGGGCGGGTAATACACGGGCACCTAGGGGGACCAGGACAGCTAGGGAGGTACCGGAGGAGACCCCGTATGCACCACCGGTTGGTCCCCCATATTAGTACACGGGCTATCCTACGGTGCACGACCCTAGGATGCAGGTGGGTAACCTGACGAAGCGGTTGTCTAACGCCCTAGTGCTGCGGAACCTTCATGAGATGACGCAATAGCAGGGTATCTAGTCGAAGCTTGCTCAGCCGGCATTGTGGAGGGGACCGGGTGATAACAGTGGAGTCTTCCACTGCTATGGTGTGGACCGGGCTTCGTGGCGTGGGCCTGAGAGTATTGAGAGAGGATGCTTCCATGGGGTGCCGACTATGGGAGCCAGCTGGATGATCAAGGGAGATGGATCGGAGGAGGGTATACTCCAGAGTTTGGAGGAGGGTTCAGCAGGATGATCAAGGGAGATGAATCGGAAATAGATTTTTATGATTCCTAAAATAGATTATATCTTTATTTGTATAGAATTTTATCCTATAATTTGTCAATCATATCCCCAAAATTTCCTTACTCTAAGAAAATATTACTCCTGTATTTGCTAAAAATTTTCTAGGACATTTAACCAAACAATATTCTTTGTTATGTACATCTATTGCCCGTTCTTGCTCTTTTGAAATTTTTTTGTCCTATGTCCATTTGTTGTTTGTYCAATGACTACGTTTTTTTGTGGATACACTTCATTATTTTCAAAGTCTATTTTGCAGGATTCCGTCAATTATTGAACTCTTTCGAGATAGGCCATTCTTTTGAATTCTAGTTATTGTAGTTCCATTTTCACTTACTTTCCGTCTAAGTTAATGGACTTGCTCAGAAGGTAAATTATAGAAATATCAGAAATCATGCCTTCGAATATGGTCTGATTGCATATAGCTAATGAATATAAGAAATATGACTAATGCAAATCACTTAATTTGACGGATAAATAACGACAAACCAACAATGAGATTATATGTAGTAACTTTGTATTCTAATAAATAAAAGTTTCATCTCATGTTTAATGTAATTAGAGTTACCCTTTGTGTATACTTTTGCAGCAAAACATGATACAACAAATAAGTATATCATGTATAAATATGTTGAGACATTACCGTTTTCAAATACCGTTTCCAATGCCTGCACAAAGATCTTGTGAATACACCGATTTCTACTAGTTGCTTTAGTAATCGACCAAATAGCGCGACAATAATAACATGCACTCTATTTAATCGATTACTAACCAATTAGTTCACATCAACTGTTTGAAAAAATAGTATTAGTGGCATATCTCATAAAAACAGACAATATAAAATTTTTTATTTATTTGTCAACTCACCGCTTATTTTTCTTAATGAATAAACTACTTAATCTAGATATCGCTAGACAGAACATTGTTTAGTTTTTGTTAGTCTTTTTAGTAAATTAACATGTTCTATGACGAGATAATACTTACGAGTTCAAAAATATCTTCTGAAAATGGAAATAATAATCAAAAATGTTAAATGTAAAATTCATTTGTTGACTATAGAGGTGGATTATTCAAATATAAAGTATTCTTTATTTGGCGTGTGTTTTTTCCCTCGCGACAATAAAAGTACGAAACAGATTAAGTACGTAATGTACTTTAAAGTTGGTTCAAAGTTATGCGTCGTAGTGTATTATTCTTACGATGTTGATAAGTTCATGTGTGTTAGTGGTGTTGTCTTCCCTATGTCTTACTTGTCGTATTAATATTGATAACATGCTATAAAGTCTAACTTTTGGTTTCTGAAACTCTGCTGTAAGTTTGTCTACATTTGAATGTTGTGAAGGTAAGCGTTTGCAGTCAAACTATACAAAATACTGGAAAAATTACACAATGGTCAATAATGCGCTCGTCTTTTATTTACCAACGAGTTTACGTAAATCGCTTATACAATAATTATTTTTATTGATATAACTGATTATAAAAAAGATTTACTCTATTTTCTTCCTTAGACAAATTAAAGATATTATTTTGAGATATATTTTTATGATTCCTAAAATAGATTATATCTTTATTTGTATAGAATTTTATCCTATAATTTGTCAATCATATCCCCAAGATTTCCTTACTCTAAGAAAATATTACTCCTGTATTTGCTAAAAATTTTCTAGGACATTTAACCAAACAATATTCTTTGTTATGTACATCTATTGCCCGTTCTTGCTCTTTTGAAATTTTTTTGTCCTATGTCCATTTGTTGTTTGTCCAATGACTACGTTTTTTTGTGGATACACTTCATTATTTTCAAAGTCTATTTTGCTGGATTCCGTCACGTATTGAACTCTTCGGGAAAGTCCATTCTTTTGAATTCCAGTTATTGTAGTTCCATTTTAACTTACTTGCCGTCTAGGTTAATGGACTTGCTAAGAAGGTAAATTATAGAAACAAAATAAATCATGCCTCTGAATATGGTCTGATTGTATATTGCTAAAGAAAATAAGAAATATGATAAATGCAAATCATTTAATTTGACTGATAAATAACGACAAACCAACAATGAGATTATATGTAGTAACTTTGTATTCTATTAAATAAAAGTTTCATCTCTTGTTTAATGTAATTAGACTTACTCTTTGTGTATACTTTTGCAGCAAAACATGATACAACAAATAAGTATATCATGTATAAATATGTTGAGACATTACCGCTTTCAAATACCGTTTCAAATGCCTGCGCAAAGATCTTGTGAATGCAGCAATTTCTACCAATTGTTTTAGTAATCGACCACATAGCACGACTATAACACCATGCACGCTATTTGGTCGAGTACTAACCAATTAGTCTACATCAACTGTTTGAAAAAATAGTATTAGTGGCATATCTCATAACAATAGACAATATATAAATTTTTATTTATTTGTCACCTCACCGCTTATTTTTCTTATAGAATAAGTTACTTAATCTAGATAACGCTCGACATAATATTTTTTTGTTTTTGTTAGTCTTGCTAGTGAATTTTCATGTTCTATAACGAGTATATATATAATACCTATGAGTTCAAAAATATCTTCTAAAAAGGGAAATAATAAGCAAATATGTTAAATGTAAAAGTCATTTGTTGACAAGGTTAATGGACTTGCTCAGAAGGTAAATTATAGAAACATCATATATCATGCCTCCGAATATGGTCTGATTGCATATTGCTAAAGAATATAAGAAATAGGACAATGCAAATCACTTAATTTGACTGATGTATAACGACAAACCAACAATGAGATTATATGTAGTAACTTTGTATTATATTAAATTTAAGTTTCATGCCTTGTTTAATAAAATTAGAGATTCACTTTGTGTATAGTTTTGCAGCAATAAATGATACTTCAAATATGTATATAATGTATAAATATGTTAAAATATTATTGTTTTCAAATACCGTTTCCAATGCATGCACAAAGATCTTGTGAATGCAACGATTTGTACCAATTGCTTTAGTAATCGATCAAATAGCGCGACTATAACATCATGCACGCTATTTGGTCGATTACTAACCAATTAGTCTACATCAACTCTTTGAAAAAATAGTATTAGTGGCATATCTCATAACAATAGACAATATATAAATTTTTATTTATTTGTCAACTCACCGCTTATTTTTCTTAAACAATAAATTACTTAATCTAGATATCGCTCGATAGAACATTGTTTAGTTTTTGTTAGTCTTATTAGTAAATTCTCATGTTATATGACGAGTATATATATAATACTTATGAGTTCAAAAATTTCTTCTGAAAATGGAAATAATAATCAAATATGTTAAATGTAAAATTCATTTGTTGACTATAGACGAGGATTATTAGAATATAAAGTATTCTTGATCCGACGTGTGTCTTTTCCCTCGCGGCAATAAAACTACAAAACAGACTAAGTTCTTAATGTACTTTAAAGTTGGTTCAAAGTTATGCGTCGTAGTGTATTATTCTTACAATGTTGACAAGTTCATGTGTGTTAGTGGTGTTGTGTTCCCTATATCTTACTTGTCGTATTAATATTAATAACAAGCTATAAAGTCTAACTTTTGGTTTTTGAAACTCTTTTGTAACTTTGTCTACAATTGAATGTTGTGAAGGTAAGCGTTTGCCGTCAAACTATACAAAATACTGGAAAAATTACACAATGGTCAATAATGTGGTCGTCTTTTATTTACCAATGAGTTTACATAAATCGCTTATACAATTATTAATTTTATTCATACAACTGATTATAAAAAAAAGATTTACTCTATTTTCTTTCTTAGACAAATTTTAAGATATTATTTTGAGATAGATTTTTATGATTCCTGAAATAGATTATATCTTCGTTTGTATAAAACTTTATCTTATAATTTATCAATCATATACTCAAGATTTCCTTACTTTAAGAAAATATTACTCCATATTTGCTACAATTTTGGTAGGATATTTAACCAAACAATATTGTTTGGTGTGTACATCTATTGCCCGTTCTTGCTTTTTTGAATTTTTTTGTCCTATGTCCATTTGTTGTTTGTCCAGGGACTACGATTTGTTGTGGATACACTTCATGATTCTCAAAGTCTATTTTTCAGGATTCCGTCACTTATTGAACTCTTCGGGAAAGGCCATTCTTCTGAATTCTAGTTATTGTAGTTCCATTTTCACTTACTTGCTGTCTAGGTTATTGGACTTGGTCATAAGGTAAACTATAAAAACATCATAAATCAGGACTCCGAATATGGTCTTATTGCATATTGATTGCTAAAGAATATAAGAAATATGACTAATGTAATCACTTAATTTGACTGATGAATAACGACAAACCAACAATGAGATTATATGTAGTAACTTTGTACTTTATTAAATATAAGTTTAATCTCTTGTTTAATGTAATTAGAGTTTCAATTTGCGTATACTTTTGCAGCAAAACAAGATATTGCAAATAAGTATATAATGTATAAATATGTTGAGACATTACCGTTTTCGAATACCATTTTTAAAACCTGCACAAAGATCTTGTAAATGCAGCGATTTGTACCAATTGCTTTAGTGATCGACCAAATAGCGCGACTATAACCACATGCACGCTATTTGGTCGATTACTAATCAATTAGTCTACATCAACTGTTTGAAAAAATAGTATTAGTGGCATATGTCTACATCAATCTCGTTCATGATCAGATGAAACTCTTTCAAGGAGAGAGTATCCACTATGAAAATTCTAGGGCCTATGCCCCAGTCCAGGATGAACTTCCCAAAAACATTGTGCTCACAGACATACCTAAATTCAAGGGAACTGAAAATCCTCTACAACACATTAGGTCCTACAAAGAGCACTGTTCTTTGAAGAGTGTGCTCGCAAGCATTCTAACTTCCATCTTTGCTCAGTCTTTGGAGGAACATCCAAGAGCTTGGTTCTATAACCTAGATCTGTAGAACTACCCCACATTCGAAGATCTAACTACTGAATCCTGTAGGAATTATGCTGAGAATGCCGAGATCCAAATAACAATGATAACTCTCGAGGTTATGACACAAAAGGAGAAAGAGGGCTTCACTAATTTCTTGGCCCATTGGCGCTTTGAAAGCGTGAAATTGACCAGAAAGCCTGACGAAGTCTATATGGTCGACAAGTTTGTGAAAAACCTTCAACCTGCCTGCCGTAATGAGATGAAGTATCAAAACTTTAGTACATTCAAAGATCTAACCCGTATCAGGAGGAAAATAGAAGATGACCTTCGTGCTTTGGAAATTGCTAAGCCAAAAGGGTACCCAGGAGCTTCTTCCTCGAAATCAAAGGCATACGTTAATGACGATCATGTCCAAGCTATTAATTTTTTGGGAGGAACATCCAAAACACCATAACGCTCTAGCCCAGGAGTGTTCACTAACATAGGGTGTACCTATACAAATGCCCTAGAAAGACTCGTGGCCCAGGGAAAACTGAATCCCACAGGCCCAACTCCTTAACTACCGTTGGAACAACGGGACAAATGGTACAAGCCAGAAGCATATTATGCTTATCATCAAGGGAAAGGGCATGACACAGAAAATTGTTACCGCCTCAAACACGAAATCCAAGATATGATCGAGAACGGAACGCTCCCCATCCCAACCATCAAGCTCAACAATATTACTAACCCAATTGGTGATCATGCAAATGGGATATTTGTCAAAGACAATGCTAATATGACCCATTTGATTCTGCCTGTATACAACCTAAATAGGACCTACATGGGATAAATGTTCGTTGATTGCTCCAAATTCCAGCCAAGTTTGAAGAATGAGGCCCAAAACGAGATTTGATGATTACGAGTCGGAGTCTATTTTCTAGTTTTAGTCTATGTCGAGTCTAGGACTTTCCTTTCTTGCAACCGAGCTTAGCTCCGCGATCTAGGGAGTGTCCTAGAAATCTCTCTTTCTTCGAGTATGTTAAATGTTTATCATTTCGAATAAAAGTATTACATGTTCTTTTCCAGATCTATTTCACTCTTGTTCATCAATCTAAAATGCACGACACACTCGAAGGGTGGTCCTAGTTAGAAATGTATCTCGTTGTAGATGGTGAGGTACCCTAGGATTCAGTGACTGTTTCCTTTACCTATTCTATGTCCAGCGATAGAAAACCTTCACTAGAACCAATGCTTAGGATAAGCCTGCAACGAGCCTAAATGTTTCCCAAAAACCATCCCATTTCTGAAATAGATGCAACAGACCTAGCTTGACGAAGTGTGCTAGTGTGACCCAATCTGTTTGGCGAAGCCTAAATGTTTATAGGAGAATCCAGTTACAACAGAAATTGTTGTTTTGAAAGAAAAAAAAAAAAGAAAAATAAAAAGATGAAATGAAAAATAAAAAGAAAAAAAAGAAAAAAAAAACATAAGAAAAGAAAAAAAACAGAAGAAAAGAAAAAAAAAAGAAAAAAGAAGATGTCGAAATTACAGAACGCTTTTATCAAATGTCGAAGTAACAGAAACCAGAAGTCAAGCCAAGTTCTCGAAGTTGAAATTCAATCGGCGAAGCCCAAAACCATGATGTAGCAACCTTTCCATTCCTAAGTCCTTCTCGAGACAGTTATAAGGGAATAGTCGGGAATTTAGAGAATTATCCCGCCTTTATTATTATACCAAGCCTCTAGGGTCCAGACATGAAAATTTGAACCCACCTTGTTTTACCAACCCATTTGAACTCGGGTTTTGTCAAACCCAAGACACCATTTCTAACCACGATGTAAGCCATAGCCCATTGGCATAAGAACCAGAAAATGAACCTTCAGAATGACGGTCCACTATCTAAACCTTCAGAATAAGGGTCGGGTCAACTATTCAAGCCTTTTATTACCAAGCTCCACATCCCAAACCTTTGAGTGTGTACACATAATCAAAATGACTATTTTATGCACCTTCATCGAACTACGTTGGATTTGATTTCGCTCCACGCGAATACATAGGCAGTCCTTCAGAATAAGGGATTCAATCCACCCATCCATCATCCAAGTTGTTGTCTTATCGGTTTCTTACGGGTCTTAACCAAAGTCCAAATGAAGCCACCTTTATTGAGTCAGTCTTAATACTCGGTTTAGGCTAGGATCAAGATGTAGATTCACAATGAGTAGTTGTCAAGTCTCGTAATGAGTTTTGTCTAATGATGTTAGCAAAGAGGCTTGGTCACCCGTGCAGAATGTCGGGTCCATTTTCAAAATGGAGGAGGATTTATTTTGGGAACCGAAAAAAAGCCCGCTGAAAAGAAAGAAGGCGGATGCAAAAATGAAGTTAAAGCCCGCTGAAAATAAAGAAGGCGGAGGCAAAAATGATATGAAAACCCGCTGAAAAGAAAGAAGGTGGAGTTGTAAGATGATGACGGTTCCCGACAGCAATGATGATGATGTAGATTCCATTCCTAAATGGGACGATGAATGATGATGTAGTCTGAGGCTGGGCTATAGTAGCAAAATGCTCAAATGCCAGCTGTAGAGGTTCAAACTTTTGGGTTATTGTCTTTTTAGGCCAGTACCAACAGTCGAGGAGTTGACTATTCAGAAGCGATGGTTGAAGAGTTCTACCCCCAGCAAGTCAATGTTTGACTTAAGTTTGCTTATTTTGCGAGTCGGAATGGCTAATCTACATTTTTATCCCCAACGAGACAATGTTTGAATTAAAACCCGTACACACTTACGGATTTCATCTTCTTTTTTGTAGCAGGCGATGCCCAGCCTTTTGTTTAACTACGGGTCAGAATATCCGTATCTTGAGTCGTGTCAACCCATCAAGTGCAACCCCCCATCTTCGAATTTCGAAAATTAAAAACTTTTTTCCCAGGCGAAGCCCCCATTTTCAAATGATTTTCAATTCCAGGGTGAAGCCCACCTTCAAAAAATGTTAAGGCGAAGCCCACTTGCAAATGAGTTTTAATTCCAGGGCGAAGCCCACCTTCAAAAGATTACGGGCGAAGCCTATTTTCAAACGATTTTCCAGTTCCGGGCGAATCCCATTTTCAAAAAAATTTCCAGTTCCAGGCGAAGCCCATTTTCAAATAAGTCTTTAATTCCGGGCGAAGCCCATTCCTTCAAAATGGTTGGGTCGATGACCCAGTTCTAATCAATGCTCAAAAGTCGGGTCGATGACCCATTTCAACATTTTTGATTCCGGGCGAAGCCCATTTTCCCAAATGAAATATGAATCCGGGCAAAGCCCACTCTTTTTCAAGTAATCGGGTCAGAAACCCAATCCAAGTTTTAAGCAACATGCAAAAGTCGGGTTGTTGACCCATTTTCATTTCCAGAAGTGTTATTTTCAAGATCGACGATCCTTTCCATCTTCAAAATGTTATTCGGGTCGACGACCCATTTCAAAGCTTTATCCGGGTCGATGACCCATTTTCATCAAAGTGTTATTTTCATGATCGACGATCATTTCCATTTTCAAAATGTTATCCGGGTCGACAACCAATTATTAATTTCAAGATCGAAGATCGTTTCAATTTCAAAATGTTATCCAGGTTGGTGACCCATTATCCATTTCAAGATCGAAGATTATTTTCAATTCGGGTCGACGACCCATTATCAATTTCAAATATAAATTTCAAGATCGAAGATCATTTTCAATTCGGGTTGACGACCCATTATCAAATTCAAATGTCAATTTCAAGATCGAAGATCATTTTCAATTCGGGTCGACGACCCATTATCAATTTCAAATGTCAATTTCAAGATCGAAAGTCATTTTAACTCGGGTCGACAACCCATTATCAACTTCAAACATATCCATTTTATGATCGAAGATCATTTTCAATTCGGGTCGACGACCCATTATCAATTTCAAATGTCAATTTCAAGATCGAAGATCATTTTTAATTCGGGTCGACGACCCATTATCAATTTCAAATATCAATTTCAAGATCGAAGATCATTTTCAATTCGGGTCGACGACCCATTATCAATTGCAACATTCAATTTTAAGATGAAGATCATTTCAATTTCAAGATGTCAATTGGGTTGATGACCCAGTATCAATTTCAAATTTCATTTCAAGATCGAAGATCATTTCAAAATGCTATCCGGGTCGATGCACCCATTTCAAGAACAATGTTTAGGTCGATGATCTATCCCTTTTCAAATGTTGTTTTGCAAATCGTGTCGATCACATTTTCATTACATGATATGTATGTTACATGAATTTTCTACCAAGTTTGAGCAGGTACACTCCAACTGAGGGCTCTGTAGCCATAGGCTCCAAAGACCATTATGCAAATGGAAGAATTCCACAGTTGAAAGCAAATACAAAAGAGATGGCAACCTCATTTTAGAAAACCCATCCATTTGGGCCGAAACAGCAAAAAGCCATGGGCCAAGCAGAATGCCGAACTACTGTAATACCCGCCCTTTGAGGACCGTTGACTATCGTTGACTAGCCTTAGTACTTGCTGATTTTCGTTGAATTCCTCGTGTGATTAAGTAACTCGGTCTAGCAGTGGTCACTCAATCGAGTAACCTAGTTACTCGATCGAGTAGGGGGCACTCGATCGAGTAACTAGGTACTCGATCGAGTAAGTTGCGTTCAGCGATAAAAGATATAT
>VHZZ01003912.1:58729-76405 GCA_009801015.1 Silene noctiflora
TATTTCGTGACTATCTTAACATGGGATTGGGTTGGTTAGTCTTAGGGTGGTTAGTTGAGTCTAGTGGTTGTGTCTTTGGTGGCCTTTGGTGTCGTTGGTGGCCGGAAACAGAGAGAACGATTTGTTTACGGGTTTTCGGGTTTTAATTTAAGACGAGTCGCACACCTTGTATAATGGTTGTCGTGGCAAGGGGAGAACATGGTTGAGTTTCTGGGGGTGAGTCGAGTCTAAGGGTGGTGTAGTAGTGGTCTGTGATGGCCGGTAGTGGCAGTGGTGAAGGTTGTGCGCGAAACAGGGGAGAAACAGGGGTAGTAGGGCTGTAGTAGTCGTCGAGGTAGGAGCCGTAGGGAGACGACGGTGAGGAGGTTAGTGGTGGTGGTCTGGGTAAGACGCGCGTGGTGGTTGTCGGCAGAGTTGAACGGTGGCCGTGTGTGGTGGTAGGAGTTGCGTCGTACGCATATATGTCATTTGTCAATGGTTAATGTAATGTTTACGTAGTAATACTGTGAGTATATATTACTCTCTCAATCCCGGTCATTTGTTGTCCTTTGGTTTTGGCACAAAGACCAATAAAAGAGGTGTGAGCCAATAATAAGATGACAAATTGACTAAATTAAATGTGAAAGATCAAATTACTCATCAAATGTAATCCTAAAATAGAAAGAACAACAATTCATTGAGACACCTTAAAATGGAAAAGGACAACAAATGACCGGGACGGAGGGAGTAATATATTATAATACGTACGATGCGTATAATTAATTATAAGACGGAAGTTATAATCGTAATTAATTAAGTTAATTAGTAATTGTTTACGTTTATAAGACGAAGTATGAATGTTTATTGTTTATGATGATAATTATATAGTTATATAATGTGACGGAGTAATAATATTCATAAACAATCGTTAATGGAGTTAGTATGTGACGATAATTAATATTTTGGAGGATAATTATAATATGTTATATTTAATATTGAAAGACGAGTTTACAAAGTATAATTAATTGAGACGATTGTTAATTGTTAAAGACACGGAAGGAATTAATTAATTGTAATGGGACGTAGTTAATTAATTGTTATCGTAATTGTTTATATTTTATTTAGTTATTCGTTTGGAATGTCGGATAGTTAGTAATTGTATTTATTATTATTGTTTGTCAAGGTGACGGATTGTTGACGGGTACCTTACGTTAATAACTTGAAGTTGCTAATTGGATTACGTTGCTGAAAGGTAGGATATACCTACTCAACTGCATTGATCTGTTAAACTGTAGGAATGGTTGTTATGGATGATTGTTATGAATGATTATCATGATTGATTTGATTATCTGGTTATGGTGATTGAATGGTTTGGATTGTATATGATTTGGATGCATGAGTTGCATTGTTGAGTAGATATGATATGGACAACTTTGTTGTTGGTTATTTATGGATTATTGGCATGAGTTATGCATTGTTTTATTGGTCGGCATGGCATGCATTTGCATTGTGTCGGGTGGTGGTGTTGATAAAGGCCCAGGCTGGTGCTGCTTCTAGCACGCTTGTCTCTGGATTACCTCAGGTATTATCCTGGTTTATTTTCTTTAGGCCCAGGCTTGTCTGCAGGCTTGTCACTGGTGTCCTCAGGCGCGGCCCTGGACTCGACGACGGTTGAGTGTTTTTCGTGATCACGGGGTGAATCGGGTGTTGAATGAGTCATGATGCAAGGGCATTAGTTTCATGGTCTCATGTGTCATTAATTGCATTTATCATTGCTTATGTTGTTTAAGTATATTCTACTCAACCTCGTGGTTGACCGTGTATTCGTGAACACCTGTGATGAACCATTCTGGGGAGCAGATTTTGACAGGTTCGAGTTAGCTTTTCGGGAGCTCATGGGGATGCATGAGGATGTCTTGACTACTTAGTTGATTAGCTCACTTATTTGGACCTTCACTTTTAATTTATGTACTTTATTTATTTCCGCTGTAAGATAAGTTGTAGTTTATATCATCAATTGTAATTGACAGAGATGTAATAAAGCCTTGTAAGTAAAGTTTTAAATTAATGGTATTTGGATTGCTATACTTTGTTATACACTACCTCGGGAAACCGAGATGGTAGTACTTCCATTTGTTTGGGAATGTCTTGCTAAAGGCTCCTGGATAAATGAGGGTGTTAGATGGATACATGCATATAATCTACACATGACAAGCAACTGGAGCAATAACAACAATTCCAATTGAACCATGATAGACTATGTCTTTAATTTGATGAAAATCTCCTAACAAAGGCATACACGCATAACCTTCTCATAAAGATGCAAACTTTAAATCAAATATGCAACAAAGGAGGGTGTGTCTACTAACTCCAAACAAGATTTAACCAACCAACTTAGAATACGCACTAATTGAACATACTAATTGAACATTAACATGCAAAAATGGTCAACTCTAACACATTTTAATCCAACGTAAATAATAAACATAAAGCAAATGCATTAATTAAAGAGAGATTAAGTTCTAATTATTACAAGATTAGTCACAAAGATAGGTGATCTTTAGATCTCAAAATGTTGGGTATATGTAGGTTGGCACTTCTCCCTAGGTTAAAACACAATTTAGGCCTCCAATTACACAGTGGCAGCTACAGTGGCCGCAGCCACCACAGGCTACAGTGGAAGCCTGATCTTGGAGCTTCAAAACTTGTCTTCACCCTATCCTCCTTCCATCTCAACACCATGGCTTGGGGCTCCCTAGGACTTGTCTACGTCATCCTTCTTGGTTTGGGTCAGGATGTTGAAAGCTTGACCGGAGTTCTTTGTTGTTGACCGGTCAACATTGACTTTTATTGACTTTGAGTTGACCTCCAAGTCATATACAATACTTGTTTCAACCGACTATGACAAGGACTATCAAAGGTGTTACAAAATTGAGGTTTAAGTTACTAGAAATGCAAACTCCATACATGACCCGAAACCTTCTCAAACTATCATTAAACTACTAACTTAGCTACTTTATTTGGCCAACACTTAATTAACTCGACTCTATTTGACACTGTCACATATATCCAGTTATTTACCAGATCATCACCGTTACCCGGGACTCCAACAGACAAAAGATCAACAAGAAAATTTACAACAATCAAATCAGGCTGCTGTCGTCACCAAAATAAAATAAAAAAAGAAGGGTAACATTCTGATAGCTATCATATAAAGATGACATTATAAGCAATCACTACAATTTCAGGGCATCTGGGTGCGTGATACCCTGACATTTTCGGAACTGTTTTTTCTACTTGGACTTCTTGACTGGAGGGAGTGCAGTTATATATGCAGATTGAATGCTTTGCAACTGATTCACGACAATTATAGATTGTAGTCATCAGTAAAAAGATGTCAATGGCGGAGGTAAACACAAAGCTGACCATCATCATGAGCGATGGCTATAATGGATGAAGAGGAATCATCGACAGCCACGTGTGAGACCTGTTTTCCTAAGAAAGAAAAGACATCAGATGAGTAAAAAGGTCAAATGAACAGAATTTGATCACAACTTTCTTGTAAAATAAATCAAGGAGATTCATTAATTCACTTCACTTTTAATGCTAGCTTAAGATTAATTATAGCGAGTATAGTACCAATGTCTATATGCTACATCCTCAAGCAGCATTTATTTCAAAGTTTATAAAATTCCATCAACCATATAAACACATGAATAAGAATGCTAGATCTAACATTTTGAAGCCTCCTTTTCAGACAAGCATACCTGCACGGTGATGCAAACTCCCAAGCTGCTTTCCCGTGGGCAACTCCCAAATGTCCACATGTCCCTCGTATGTACCAATGATGCCAATGCCAGATGATGTACCAATTGCAGTACTGATGACAAAGCAAAAACAGAACAATTACAATAAACAACAATAAAAACCAGCACCTCACAGGCTCCCACTTATAACATTGCCAGGAGGGACATGATGTAATCAACCTTTCCGCGAGTTTAATTCAGAGTTTGTTTCTGGAAAAACCAGTGCCTCATACGCTCCAGATTAGTAATGAAGATTGCATCGGTCAAACGTTATTTCACAATATACAAAGTGTAAACTATTTAGTGAGTCATTTTGCTTTATGCCGTCATATTCCACAGCTAAAGACTAATAAAATGAATAATTTAAGTACCTTGAAGGAAAAGCACCTCCCATTATAACTGTACTTTTAACCAACAGACAAAGCCTCCAACATCCATCTGAATATGAACGATAGTTGCTTGAGGAACTGGCAGATGGAACACTCGAGTCTGAAGAAGTGTACATAAGAACCCAGAGAGCGATATCCTTCTCGTCTGTTAGGCAAGAGATATTGACTTCATTGTGTCCCGAAAACCACAATGTAGTTTCTTCCACAAGTTTCTTAACACGTTCCTCCATGAACATTTTGTCACTAGATACACTCTTACTTTGCCACCTAAACAAACTTACAGGAAGATATTCAAGGACTGAATCTGCTGGAGCAGAGAACTGTGAGACTACAGTACGCTTGGATATGTCCCTGGCAAATCCAGGACAAACATAATATTGATTATTGGTTTGATGAAGGTAACAGAAAAACAAAAAAAAGGCATCATGCAAGGACATTCTAACACAGTAAAAAGACAGCTTACCAGAGACTGAATTGTCCATAACCATTATGCCCAATCACCATAGAAGATGATTTAGGAACTCTCTTCAACTCTATGATGCGTGAAGGAAGGAAGTCGTTGCTCAGAATTATATGTTGTTTCATTCGTAGACTGCAGTTGATCAAAGACATGACATGTAGAAGTTACAACATCAACAGAAAAATTATTACACAAGTGGGACACATCATTTACATGAATCTTAAAACAGTCTGAAATTATTAAACTGAGAGCAACTCAGGCATACCGAGTCATACACTTGTAGGAAAAATAATATATGGATAGTTGAAACACAATGCAGGCAAACAACATATTTTCTACAATACATTCTTGGTGATGCGGATGTTAGCTCTATAGAACTCAATACCTTTCTTTTTCCAATAGAGTCCAATTGAAACTCAAGTTGAGACATTAGAGCCTACAATGTGAACTCCCTGTCATTAAGTAGATTAGTAGAAGCACAAAATCTTTTAGGTCAATAGAAATACACTTTGCCAATACTGACCAGTGTAATTCATGATATTTCCTAAAGCATGAATCGTGTTGCTAAAGAAAGGGTATATTGAAGGTGAAGGTGCATTGTAAGTTTCCATATGGCTACCATCTAGGAAAGACGATTGACTATACCCTATTGCTTAGTAAAAGAATCTAGCACAAAGCCACAGCAGACACAATACAGCAAGTTAACAATTAGCCTAATGCACCCTTAAGGCCAATGTTTTAAAAAGGCCTTAATAAATATTGGTTGGTGAATGAGCTAACTATTTCACAAGTTTCTGACAACTATTTCTTTAATGTGATGCCGGCTAAGTTGATTTTCTGAAAATAATCAATATTTTGAAAACAGCCTTCTTAATTGGCTCTCCAGTAGCCTTTTTCAATAAGATCGCTAGTAAATGCACCACAACACTTCTCAAATAAAATCTAGCTATGTGACATGCATTTTTTTATTACATTGCACATGAATACATCTACATTTCCCTTACAATATTTAACTGTTCCCAAGTCCCAACAAGGTTTCATTGTTCAGCCAAGCTGCTGCAGTGTACTCGCTAAACGAGAAGCTGAGAGCTGTATTGGAATTTAATCTGTTCAAGGTAGCTTATTAGACTCATGCACCATTGAGCTGAGCTGGCAACCTGTTACTGAAATGATTTGAAGTCAAGCCTTTTAACACTCAAGTGGGTAAGCAGTTCCAGTTCTATCATTAAAAGATTGTTCACCGAGCAGAGTCCCTTTAGCTATGACATTCGTTCAGTTATTGAAGCTTTCGGTGTATACTAGCCAGTCCTAGCTTCCTCTAGACCAAATGTTCAAATTAATTGATGATTTGCTAGAAACTATGCAAACTTAGACATGTCTTCCTCCTGATGTTAGTTTAACATGTTTGTAATATTATTATAGTTAGCGACTTAGCGTGGAACACATTCCTTGTGATAAGTGATAACTGCACCTCAGGTTCATGCCGCAGCCTGGGGATTTTTTACAAGGTCATGCGTGGAAGAGGACTAAAGCATATTTTTCCACCAAAACCCAGCTAGGATCATTGATGCAAGTGGGCATTTAGGGTGATCTTGGCTGTTACAGTCGATAATTAAAGAGTTTACCTCCAGGTTGGATCCATAATCCAGATGTAGATTCTCCCACTCTCATCCACAGCAATCAGACATTGTGGTTCGCAAACCAATATACAGTGAACAGCATAAATTGTATTAAGCTTCAATATCACTGAGCCATAGCCGTGTTGGATTTGCACAATCTTTACAGCATTTTCTTCAAAGCAGCAAGATTCACATTGTGGACATGTACAATTCAGATTATTCTCCCTGCACAGAATGTCAATAAAGCATCCTGCTTGACTCTCCTAATATCGGTAAAAAGTATCGAGGAAAGATAAGAACCTGCAATAAGGCATCCTGATGGAATCTATTAAGACCAGACCACTAGCATCTGGTGTAAACTGCAATCCAGATTTGTCCATGGCAACCTAATCAAGATGACAAAAATAAAGAAGTTAGCTTACTCCCTGTTGGCTACTGTGACAAGAAGATTGTATTTTATGCAAACAGGTGCTTATTTACTTCTCTGCCAAATTCATCCTTCAATGAAGGCAATCTTATCGATGTATGGCCAACCATATCAGGGCGTCCTTGACTTGGTTCCTTACTTGATAGCTTGTATAGAAATAAATCCCTTTTCCCATCTTCGGCAGGACCACATGAAACACAAATATAGATCTCATGGCCTATATGAGCTAGTTTCACTGATGAAATTTGCACTAGATGAGAGTAGCAACCAATAAGCTTCATGTTATCCTCGTTCTCAGACCTTCTCTGTTTTGCCGGACAATTAACGCCAGTATAAGCTATATCTTCTTTAATATGGGATGTACAATATTGTGAACCACCACCCCTGGGGTCTGAAGTCTGATACACAGACTCGCAGAGTTGGGCTCCAGTCTTATTTTTTCTGTGGTTGTGTTGTGAATTTCTAACATGTACACCAAATCCACCAATCACACGATCCATTGTGAAGGCACACTTCAAAGCATGTTCTTGTGCTTGCAGTATGGAATGAGTGCTATTCTGACCCAGAGCCTCTTGAGCATTTTCATCCTTCGGATGAGAAATTTGTCTTTCAAGTTTTCCTTGAACATCAAGTGAAGTTCTGCTCTGGTCATTATTGCAAATCCCATGCAATTGACAAAGATCAGATGAAACCAAAGTTTCAGCCTCATGGTCTTTTTCAGGAGCACAATTGTCCCCGTTGTTCCTAAAAATTATGCTCTCTGACAAAGGAGCGCTATATTCTGCCTTCTTTGGAACTATTTTGCCAAGTAAAGAGTTCTTTGGTACAAACCCTGCAGAATCCTGGCTGAACGTATCTGTAGCACATGATAGTTAATAAAAATAAGCTGAAAAAAGTTTCTGAACTTCAAAGCAGTTTTATATCAGCAACTTAAGTATTTTATCTCATGGTTACCAGATTCACTATGAATACGCCCATGCCGATTCGCAATTCGCTCTTACAGAATGTGTGTTATGTGTATTTTTGTTAAGCGACACGATAGAATTCGCTCTTAATGATTCGCGATTCGTAGGGTACCCAAGCGAATCCGGTAACCCTGTTTTATTTTCAACCCATAAAAAGGCCCCATTTATTTATATATAGAAGCTAGATACAATTATATTTAGAAACAGCAAAGAGCAAAAAAAGAATGCAAAGAGAAAATACTAGACACCACACTGAAAACACACAAATTTGAAAGGGGTTCAATAAGGGAGCAACAATTCACGGAGAAGTCACCTTTGCCGTCAGGAATGGTATCCCCTTCTGTCTTTTTGCAGCTATGTTCAATAAACTTAGAATTAGCCTCTGCAGTAGACCAGTGATCTTTTCCTTCGAGAGAACGGTTTGTTGGGATATATGTTTGGCAGCCTACTGTAAAATGAGATTCAGGAACGCCGTCATTCTGAACACTCGTGTCGCAATTCTTAGGAAGTTCTTCATGATTGAATGTTTCTTTGCATCCACGAGTCTTGTTATTAGTATTTTTGTTATAGAATAACTTAGTAGCCTTATGCGAATCAGATGAACTTTTCCCAAAAGGTTCACACTTCTCCCGCAAATCATTTAAAACTTCTTTGGCATTTTTATAAGACAGTAGCAGCTTGTTGCCGACAAGATAATCAGATTGGTCATCATCCAAGCTGTCTGGAACAATGTCTTTGACATTTTCCATCTCTAACTCAAACGTGTTAGCATGACCACTAAAAGGATCTGTCCTTTTTACCCCTTCCACATCCGATTTAGCATGTGTGCGAGCTGCAAGTATCAGTGTATCACTAGGCATTCTCTTAATTTAGTAAAAAGACAGACTCCCTTGATGCAATAAATTGATTAAAGTATAAGCCTGTAACAAACTTAACATTGAACATACCTGGAGAAATGTCATCAATGATAGGAATACTCCCTACTAATGTGTCATCAGATTTTCGTCCACAAGAGAGTTCTTTGGAGGAACTAGCTTTTCTCCTTTTCTTTCTTGATGAATATGTCAGAAACGGGATTGCTCGAGGGAGAAGAACTGACAGCATTGAGTTAGCTATATCATCACCAACTGTATCAAAATCACTTTTTTCAGAACTGCCAGTAAAGTAACAATTTCTGTCTTCTGAATTTGATCCATTGATTGGCTCTTCAGAAATGACCATATCAGCAACTAGTTCAGTCCTGGATGTGACATTACCAATACCTGAAGTGCACAAACATACCAAAAAGTAACAGTTTAAAATAGATGAGACGAAAACTGCATGAGAAAAAACTAAGGTATTTTGTATGATGCGATCATTTATGATGGCAGCAGGTTGCTTACGTAAAGAGTAAACACAATAATTTTTCAAATTGATTTTCAAACACCACAATTAACAACTGACACAATCTAGGATTTAATAGTGACAAGTCTTTGCATCTCTCAACAGTGTTGCCAATCTTACAAATTTGACATGATATTACCTTGCCGAATGTCCGATGTATCCTGAGCACAAATATCAGCAGAGCGACTGATCTGGATACTCGTTAAGACTGGTGGCCTAGAGTCTAGCCCATCAGGTACAATTTGAGCATTTCCATATTCTACTTCAGTCACTGCAGAAAGTTCATGTTCTCGAACCATTGTACATTGCCTGTCAAACTGTTAAACACTAAAGATGTGTGTATGGAGAGCATTTGAGGAGGGGAGGGGAGGGGAGGAAGATGGAAGAAACGGAAAGGGATGGAAGGAAGGGGGAATGGAGTAAGGGATATGCTGGAGGGATTTTGATTTGTCTAGGACGGAAAATGGATCGCTAAATTTCCCCCCAACCTTATTTGCTAACCAAACAAGAGAAGTTGCATCCCTCTCTCTCCCTCCCCTTCTTTTCCCTCAACTACCCTCCATCCAAACAAGCCCTATGGATCTACTTCTAACTCAACTAACGAATTTGAATATAAAAAGTAGACAACATGTTCAAGAATTCTAAGTACATGATTCTGAAGTTATCCATGATTAAAGTTAGTTTAACATCTCTATGTGAAGCAAAAGTAACTGAAAAAATTAGCAAGAAAAAATCAAACAATTAGAGATCTTGAGTAATGCATTTTCAGAAATGAACGGTGTGCTTACTGATTTATTTTCGTGAGGCAAAGAAACACAGGAACCTTTTCCCCTGCTAGCAAGGGCGCTTTGCCCGTCTACTATAGAAGATTTTGCTTTTGAATCATCTAGAACTTCTATATATTTGATAGGCAGACTATGACCTGACACAGGAACATTTTTCCTGAGCTCCATGTCAGATAATAACAGTAAAGGTCCATCAGCCTGATCGATTTCACAAAGACCAGTAGGAGATATAACGGGTTCACAGTTATTGGTCATCCTTGTGTTACATGGATCTTTGCCAATATCAGCCTCACTTAAAGGTTGACATATCTTTTGGCTTTTCTTGCAAGCTGATTTTGTGTCTGCGCCTCTGCAAGTTCTCTTTCTCTTGTCAGTAAGCTTGGTTTTGTCAAGGGAAGACATTAATTCGGGAGATTGATCTTTTAGAGGGTGTCCCACATCTTGACCTTCAGCAGAAGCTTTACTCGCATTGGTAAATTGTGAACTCTGGTTGGAGGCATCATTTACAGAGGCTAACAGCTCCCTGAGTAGTCTCTGGACTAATGCATTTTTAAATCCAAAAAACTACAAAATACACAAGGATAATGATCTTAAATTTGGTAAATAATGCCGAAGTAGAATGATACAGATTTACAAAGCAATAAACTGCCTTAGAAGAAACATGCATAAAAAATGATACCATGGTTTCCAGCAGTTGAACCAGTCAAAGACTCGTCATTGTAAAAAGCATAAATGCATAATCCAGAACATGCAATTCGAGAAAACAAAAGAATCCGAGAACAAGAACTCATCTGATTAAACGAACATGTGTCCAATCATTCCACTATTAGATTAATATAAATTTATTAGTTTATTGTCAGAGATTGCATCATTCAAGGCTGTTCGAATGCTCAAGACCACACTCAGGAAATGAGTGTGTCAACATCCAAGGTGAGTTCCCAGCCAGCCAAAAAAGTTAAACCACGATAGAAATGAAATACAAGAATCTTGTGAAATCACATATGATGAATGATAAAATACTGCTCCTCTTAACTTATCTTTACATTTTTTTTTTCTTTAACAGGCAAGACTCCATTCAGATAATGCAACCACTGAACAAGAACTAACAGCAGGTTCCAAAAAATCAGTTCAAAAAATTGTATGTTGGATCATGAGTAAAAGAATAATTGCAATGATAACATTATATAAAACTACTGAAAAAAACTAGAGAAACACTCCTAGAGGTCCTACAATAGAACCAGAGTTGTCTAACTCGATATGAACACGTAGCATACGACCCAGGATACACTCCTCATAAAGTGTCTGATATATAAATTCTAAGCAAACTGCTTAATATGAATATGCTCGAACCAATTCGCAATTTGCTGAAGGATGAGTGGATCCGGTAAACCAAATATCATCACACATGCCCACAATGAACAAGAACCTCCTAAGCAAATGAGATTCTTGCGAACTAATTCAATTCAATCCCCAGGTGCTGAAATTATCGCAGTATTAAGGTCATACCTATCACATAAGTGCCTATAAAAATCAGAAAACTAAATAATCTCTTCAATTAGTGTAAAAAATTATTTTTGTTAACAAAAGAGCTTGATCCCACAAGCTTCAGGACAACTTTAAAAACCCCTGTCATATGTCGGAATGTAGCAAATTGTCAAAAGATAGATCATACAACTCCTTATCAACCAACTTTTGCAACTTTTATCCAGATTCCAGGCATACATAAGAATGAATCCTTGGGCCTGAGCAAGCATAAACCAAAGGCTCTCAGTCGAAGAGGTTTACCTTTCTGTCCATTTCATTTCAGAAAAGCTTTTTTAACACAGCAAGATAAATGATCTCCAAATGAGAAATTAATAATCCACATCTTTCCACATTTACCAAGTAAATGTCATACATTGATTAACTTATGTCTGCCTGCTTGCTCCCAACTCTACAAATTCCTAGTATTACTGAGCTTTCATCTGTCAAGTCAAAACTCAAAAGTTGACACCCAGTTCAGAAACCTCGAGTTAACCAACAAAGAATGAAGACAACCGGCGTATGTTTATAACGATGGTAAAAGGATCTGATGAGTGATGACTAGAGTAAAATAATGCTTGAAGCTCCTTATTTTAATGTCGTGGAGGGTCAATATACCAATTACCAGAATACAAGCTTTAATTTCACAGTTCTGGTTTGGAAAAAATCTTATATAAGAATCAATGTCATATAACTTAAACGGCTAATCAATGGAGTGTATTAGCAGAACAGCTACTCATCTGTCCAGGAAAACATCAAATTCTGCTCCTAGTAACTGAAACAAACTCCAAATCACATTCAACATCCCCTGACCCCTAATTTTATAGCCTTAGATAGAAGTAAAGCCTAGAACAGATCATACAAAGTACAATCTGATAAAGAAGACATAGACAACATTTGATGTACTTGACGCTAAAATCAAAATTTTAATCAACACTGAGAATTGGATGACCTTTAACTCCTTAAAACACAAGAGCGGCATCAAAGAACTGGTTTCACTACTCTTACAGAATTAATGTTATAAAAAAAGAGATAATAACATTACATGGAAAGTACTTTTGAGATCCCAACAGAGGGAAAGTATGTACCTCCACTCCATCAAATTTACCAGAAAACCTCTTTCCAGGCCAAAGTTTCACCCGAGAACAACCTTTCTTCTGAAAGTTCTCCCATGCTCTATCGGGGGTTTCTCCAATGCCAGACTTTTTGTCATTGGTTGTAATCTATCAAAAGGCAAGAAGAAAGATCAATTTCCTCAATTCATTAACTTTCAAATGTGTTTTGGAAGAAATCGACGAATCAAACATTATACACCACACCTGAAATATAGGCCCTTTTGTGCCCTCATAGACTTCCATCTTATATGTAAGCCCATTGTGAGTTCGAAGGGCTTGATAGCCAATTGGATAAGGATAGCGGTCTTTTCCCTGACCAATAAGCAATCATTAGTGTGAAGAGAGTTGGAAACTATTGAGTAAAAACAAAGTACTGCCATACTAAAGGAGTTACAATTGACCACAGCAATTGCCCATGCTTTTAGTCTCTTTGGTGTGTTGATTATGAAAATTGTTCCTAACGTAAAATTCAGAAATATCAAAAAAAAATGGCGAAAAATTCAGGTTATCCGATTTTGCCTTAACACCCCCCTCCCCAAGTCCACTCTTCAAATACCCAGGCATGGCCAGACAGTAGTACAAAACAAAAACAAAAAATAATCAATCACAATGATCACTGATTATTGAAAGCGAGTTGATAATACAATTACTCAGAATACGTAAATGACCTAACAGGCTAACAAGAGTCAGTAGAGCTAAGGATATTTGTATTCATCCTGTTTTAGTAATCTCATGCACATAAGGTCCTGGCATTCGACCATACCATTAACAATCACGTTTACTTCCTTAACCCTAGAGTTAATTGCTAGATCTCCTATTCTTCAAGAATCGAAAACGCTAATTAAAATTTATATAACTTTCTAATAAACCAAAAATCGACCAAAGAGACATGTCATTGCTTGCACTTACTCATCATTGGTCACCATAGACATTTCCATTACACAGGAATAAAACACGATATCGTCTTTGGAATTCAGCAGCAATATAATAATAATCACTTGGCTGAAGTTCCAAACTAAGTCCAATTCATAACGCTTACTTAACAAAAGGAAGGAATCTCAAAGCACATGGAATACTAATTAGCATACATCTATCTAATCATCAGTTGGAACATAGTATAATCTTCAAAGTAAAGAATTAAACATTTTTTTTTGGTACGAAAAGAATTAAACATTAAGATAGGGGAGATTTAGAAAGAAGAAGAATACAAACCCTAGAAGAGCTCCAGTACTTTTTACCCCATTGGCCGGAGTAGAGAGTACCAATTGATACAATTTCAAGGTTGTTGGAGATTGAATCGTCGTGTGGTTTCACCATTGAATTCAACAACAAATATCAGAGACACCAACCACTCAACCAGAATTGGGGGAATATTACGACTTTTACGGGTGAGGGTGTGACTGAATAATTGAATATGATACTTTTTTTTGTCATGGCGGGAATTCAATATTTTGGGAGGCTTTTGTGCCCACTATTTTAAGACGCTGTGAGATTGTTTTTTCACCGATTCTCATTGAATACAGAATACGGACAATTTTCGCGATAAGCTGAAGACGTGCCACAACCCACATGTTGCTCTTTTCACGATAAAATGTGACCATTTTAAATTCTGTTAACTTTTTATTTACAAATGATTACATTTTTGTTTTAAATGAGTCACATTATACCTTGTGTAACACCTCATTTATTTAAGAGCCTTTAGCAAGACATTCTCAAATAAATAGAACTGTTACAATCTCGTAGATGCCGAGGTAGTGAATAACAAAGATAACAAACCAAAGTACTTTAAATAAATTTTACTGAAAAAGGCTTCCTTACAAACGTTCAAACGAATAAATGAACTAATAGAGTAAATTACAAACTTCGCAGCAGAAATAAATAAAGTCATAATAAAATAAACAACGACTATCTGAGACTAAGTGATCTAAGACTCTAAGTAGACTCCACGATCTGCTCCTCACGTCCCAGCACCCATAACCTGCTATTTTTAGCATAGGGACACTCGGTAGAGTACAGGGTACTTGACCGAGTGCCCAGTAGTGTCAGTCTGTCAGTGTTCTGGAAGTGGGGAACTCGGACGAGTGTAAAGCACTCGGTCGAGTGTCGCCTACTCGGTCGAGTGTCGTGTACTTGACCGAGTGTCCGGTTCGTATCGGGTTTTTAGCGGGAAGTATAAATATTAGAACGAGAAGCAGTAATTCATTATTTCGCTTTCTAAACAAAACCTAAAMATCGTTACTGCTCCTCCTTCTGATTCTTCTCTTCCGCGGCGTGTATCTAATTGTTTGTTGGGATTTCTACRCATCGTAAGATCGTATTTGTAAAGGTAAGTYTTCGATCGAGTCTTTTAATATGTTGTTAGAACCCTAATTTCTGATTTGGGGVTTTATAGAGGGGATTGTGTCTTATGGTATGAATTAATGTGTTGTAGGAGGAGAATTCATAGAAGAGGCTTTTTGATTACTTGATTGTTCCGAATTGCTGATTAAGGTAGGTTTTTCTACTCAGTTGCATGTTGAATTATATGCATATTAATGTGACGGTTGTACTGTGCTTTATGATGTGATTCTATGATTGTGATTGTGATGGCGGAGTTGGCGTGGTGGATGTTGGTGTTGGGTTGATTGTGATGTGATCGGTATTGTGATATTGTTTGTGAGCCATTGTGAGAGGTGGACTCACCCCCCATTGTTCGCCTCTTGCGTTCTCTCAGCGCAGGAGGGATGGGTGGACGGTGTTGGTGATGGGTGTGGTTGCGATGATGATTGATATTGTAATTGTGAACCATTGTGAGAGGTGGTCTCACCCCCATTGTTCGCCTCCTGCGTTTTCTCAGCGCATGGAGGGATGTGCACATTAAGGGACTTGGGTTATCGGGTGGTAGGTGGTGTGGCTGTGGTCCCCACTGGTAGGGCTACACACTTCGGTGTGTAGTCGGATACTTGTGATGTGGTGTGGTGATGGTGGCGATGGTGGTGGTGTGGCACTTTACTTTATGTTTGCATTGTATCGTGTATAGTTGTTCAGCTGCCTGACCCCGTTTAATGTTTTAAAAACTGTGGTGATCCATTCGGGGATGGTGAGCAGTTAGTTTAGCAGGTAATGACGATGATGGTTGCTGACTACGCGGCGGGGTTAGCAGGGTGGAGTCACACGATATACATTAGCTTCCGTAGACGATATTAGTCACACTTTTGTTTTAGTTTGGCTTTGTACTCCGTTTTTGGAGAAGGATTTTGTATTCATTAAATTATATTTATATTAATAATGTTTCTTTATTGTTTCTATGATGTCCGCTGCCTCGGGAAACCGAGATGGTGGCATCCTTGTATTCAAAGGTAGTCCTTGGTAAGGTGCCTCGGAGTATGGGGGTGTTACATTAATTTTATTTTGACATAGATAAGAAAGCACACAAGTCAACCAATGGTCGAGTAGGATAATTAAACAACAGTAAATATGATGCGGTTTGATATACAAATGCATGTGCGCAATCCTCCGAGACACTCATTCATCCCGCCAATCCCTGGCCCGGGAAAAACTCATCATCCCAACCGAAGTTGAGGAAAACCATACCAAAGACAAGTCCTGCAGAACCAGCCTGGGGAATCCACAATATAATAACCAATGCAGTATGCCATGAATGCAATACAAACAATACAATTAATAATGCAATAACGTAATCATCTCAGTCACGAAGCTGAGGAATCCAACAATAATCTATCCATGATATAAATCACCAATACTCATCCATTCACGGATAAATAGAAATATCAATAAGTTGAGTAGTTATCCTACCTTACAAGCAGATACTCCAAGCAGTAAGTTAAGCAAAGTAATTAAAAGCACTCCTCAACAAAACCGTCACTTATCAAATATAATTATACTAATTACTATCCATCTCAATTAATAAATAAACGAGTAAATAATAAATAAATAAGAATTACGAACTAAGTTACGTAAACTTGTTATATTAAAAACTCATCCTAAAGACGACACAAAACACACCTACCACTTATACTCCCCACAATAGCCACCACGACCAACCACCGCGACCACGCTCACTACCAACCTACCCTCCTACCACCAACACCACCGGTGCACCCTCCTGTCTCACCGACCACCAGACCACGACTAAAAACCTTGCTCTAACCCTCGCAACGAACACCACCTCCAACAACCCAGCACCACCGTGCGCCCTCACTGACCCACGGTAACACCACCATCACAACCACCTTCTACCAACACACCCCAACGCCACTACCCCTGATCCACAACAACACCAACAACAACCACAACACTCCTCTCGGCTTTTCGGCCACCACCACACTAAACACCACCAACACTCACCCTACCACCACCATCAACGATGCCTAACCACCAGCAACCCAACCGTACACTCCTCATAATAATAATAATAATTATTATTATTATTATTTTTTTTTTTTTTGCAAGAAAAGTATTTCTCATATATTCCAAAAAAAAAAGAGTACATAAGTGATCTTACAAAGAATATCCCCTATGAGTTTAACAACTATGAAAGAGATCCATTACAATGAAGACCTATTGATGCAAATGATGAAGCATGGCAGCAATTTCCTCTTGAGCAGATGCAGGGGCTTGACAGATCATAAGGGTGTCTGTGACTGAGCAAATTTCCTTGAAAATAGTATGAGCAACAATTTCCTTTCCTGTAAAAGCACGGGCATTTCGTTCATGCCAGATGGAATACATCAGGTTCCTTATCCCACAGCTTATCCAACGAGTCCTCCAATGTATCCTCCTTTTCCTAGCATGCAACCAAGTAAGAATGTCCCATAAATTTAGGGAGTCTGTTTGCAAACCTACCCAATGCTTAAGTTTTCTTAGAAGATCCTCAGTATAGGCGCAATGAAAGAATAAGTGATCAGCAGATTCTGCAGCTTCTTTGCAGAGAAAGCATCTGTTAACTAATGAGAATCCTCTAGTATGAAGATTATCAATAGTTGCAAGCTTCTGTTGAGCAGCTAGCATTAAAATCACTCCCTTTACCAATGACTTGAAATGCTGCTTTCATAGGATAATGAGCCCTTAAAGTGTCATAGGCTTTCCTAATAGAAAATTTATTATGAGCAATGCAATTTATGAGAAGATGCTGAACATCCTGTATACTCCCTAACTTGCGTATGCTTTCATCACGAGCATGAAGAATTCCTTTAAGACTTTCAGGAAAATGACTTTTTACTGCTAG
>VHZZ01003915.1:59953-71328 GCA_009801015.1 Silene noctiflora
CCCTTCTCCTTCCTCTTATTTTCTCAGCAAACCCCATTCACCAACATCACCAATAAAACACATCTTCTTCCTCAACCTTCAAAACATCATAACTTCTTCATTTCTCAACCAATTCAAGTGATTTTCGCGTCATTATTCTCCTCATCCCGTTCTCCATATTTGTAAGTAAGAAAGGCAACACCTTTCCCCTTTTCTCCAAAATTTAAAAACCCTAATTCCCCCTAAGAGGGTGAATTCTTCATTCATCCTTCTAATTTTTGTGTTTAGGTGAAGATTTGGAAGACCCTGAGGAAGGTAGACATATTATTGAGGAACCTCTTGAAGACTAAGGAAGAAAAAGGTAACGGTGATAGGTTACTCGACATTACGCTTGAAATTATATGTTTAATTGTGTTAATTTTGGTGTTTATAAGTTAAAGTTGATTAATTTACTTGCCTTGTTATGTTCCTTGTTTTATTTATGAGTTAGTATATTCATCTTAGGTGAATGATGGACTTCTAGTCGGTTTCATGCTTATTTTGAACAAAACTATCATCTTTATCATGTTTGACATTTATTATATCAAAATTTATGGAATTGTGATGTATTGGTTGTGGAATTTGAGTATATTGTATGTTGGAATGCATGATGTGCTGTTTTTACGCTTCATACGTAGTTTCTGTCTCATGAGCATGCTAAAAATCCGTGTTGAAATCATGTTGTATGGTTTTTAGGTAAAAATTCGTGTGCAGGTGTCCCCAGCCGGTGGACCGGCTGCCGGTGCTATGGCTGACTGGGAACTTTCTGTTTCGAAATTGTTAATTTTATGTTAAGGTGTGTCCCAGCCGGTGGACCGGCTGCCGGTGCCCCAGGCCGGTTGGGAAGGTCTGTATGTTTGAATGTCAAAAATGGTGTTGTAGTGTGTTCCCAGCCGGGTGACCGGCTGCCGGTAGCCATGATCGGGTGGGAGCCACTGTAAATTGTGTTTAAATTATTTTGACCTGTGTTCCCCTCCGGGTGACCGGCTCCCGATGCCATAGATCGGCTGGGAACACTCTGATATGAATTTGCCAATTTGTGTTGAGTTGAGCCCTGGCCGGTTGGCCGGCAGCTGGTGCTCTGGTCGGCTGGGAGCCCCTGTTTCCTTATTTATTTTCCTAATCACTTGTATGTTTTACAAATGATGCAAGTATGATTTGTTTACGTTATTACCACATTGAACAGAATACCATGATCATGTATGAGCTAAACTCACACAGTTTGTGCATTTATCATCATGTTTCGAGTATGTACATCATTTGATGCGAGCTTTCTCTTATGAATTGTCATGTTGCTTGATTCTAACACATTTGAACTTACGCCCCTCTTTGGCTGTTAGCCTAGTGCGGGTTTGCTCTTAGATTTCTGCCTCTTTAGGTCGTTAGTCTAATGTGGGGTACTCGGTTGCCGTTTGTGTCCGAGTCTTGGATACGACCGTTAGTCGTATGTCATTCGGGGGACGTTATCCTTCGAGAGTCTGGCCAGGTTTAGACTAGGATCGTTTGTCCTACTGAGTGGAGTTTGAGTCTAGAGTAGTAAAGGTCTTGTGTGGTTTGAATAGAGCACGTGTCATCTTACATTTGAGTCCATTTTGGCATTGATCATATAGAAACTAGGGGGTGAGATGCAAGCCACCTAGTATCGATATGGTTGGCGGGATTGATGCTCCCATTCGTATTTATGGTGAGATGCAAGCCATAAGTACGCATGTGCCGTTAGTAGCAACGTCCCGTGTAATGTTTGCTAAAAGATTTCTAAAGTAATGGCTACGGTTTTCACGCGCATGTGTTATGTTTTTGGCCCCTCGATATCCGTGTTATGTGACATCTATATTGGTTTATAGTCGCGACTTCATTCGAAATGGTTTGGTCGGATTATCTTATATGAATGTCACGTATACCTTTGTTCTTTGCCGATTCTATATGCCTCAAATACTATTAATATGCCATTTTCCCTTTGGAGTACTTACTTGAGCTTTGATCATTTTATTGCCATGATCGTATTTTCGGGCTTTGTATGTTGTTTATGCCTCATGTATGCTAATTCACCTATGTTTCGCATTTCCATCTCATTTATCATATATGATCTTATATGCGTTACTATCTGAGTTGTTATGTCGTCATTGATATGCCTTGTTTATTTGAGTTCTTAATTACCTTTGTTTTGGTGTAATATGGCTGGGAGAACCTTGAGTTACTCCCCACTGACTGTGGCGTTCATGTCTACATGAATGACATATTCGTGGAGGCTTATCTGGGGTTTGAAGACGTGTGAGCTAGCGAGTATTGTACCTTGGACCTGGTCTTGTAGATTACTAGACTTACCCATCGTACTTTATTTATTAGTGGGATATCTTTTTCCCCAAACACTATTTGTATTTGTATTTCCGTACTTTTTATTTCCGCTTGTTTTTATTTTGAACCCGCGCTTTGTTTCAAACTATTTTCTACGTCAAAAAGTTTTAAAAACCTCGTATTTTTCGCTGCGTTTCCAACTGTTTACGTTACGTTTATAGCGGGGGTTCACAGTTAGTGTTTCGTGAACAACTTTTTTTTTAATCAAATTAAAATATTTCAAACGTAATTAAAAAATATAATCACCTAATCAAATTAGGGTCAAATTGGGAATTTTAAGACACTCTTAAAATTAGGTACTAACAACAAATTAGGGGATCTTAAGCTTGTTAAAATCAATTTAATCAGGGTTCCTTTAATCAAATTAAAGGAATACATCATAATATTAAATATTACAATACAATACAACATCTAACATGGTACAACCCTAAATTTATTATTTAACAACATACAACAATTGCATATAATTGAACTAATTCAATTTTAAAGTTTCAATCTTGGTATCCTAAAACAAACACATAGATACAACAATTATATCTAAAGGCGTAACCTTTTAATCTAATACTTAACAATACATGTTCGCTCTGATACCACTGAAGGGTTCTATAACGATTTTCAACAAATTTGAATTACAGAATTCCCAAGATCTCATGCATGTTAAGTATTAAGATTAAACAAAAGGGTAATTGGCAAACTTACTTGGATGCGGAAGAATTCCAATAAGATGCTACTAATAAGAAGTACATAAACCCAAATTGCAGCTGCTTGAATAATAATATAATATGTGAGACCGTCTCACAATAACGCCCCAAGTTTTGAGCCTCTACCGGTATCCACACAATATAAGTATGTATGCTAGTACAAAATTAAGGGCAGTTTTCTTCCCTCTTACTCCCGTGAGAGTTTGTTATTTCATAAAGCTGATCATCAAACATCTCCCCTTATATCTCTATATATAGGAAGTTCAAGGAGAATCCTAGACAATTTAGGATATGGAGAGTTTAATAGAATAATCTTTTATTATTCTTATTACCTTTATAATTAATTTATATTAATTATAATATTGACCAAAACTCATCTAATGTGTGACCCTGTAGGACCGACTAATATTACATGAATCCTAACTCATTTAGGACTCGGACTACAGCGGCTCCTAGCAGAACATTGTAGCCACTTAGGATTAATCGGTTATACAATATTTCGGACATATGGGCTACTAACTCCTTCAGATAAAACTCATTGGTGATTATGACATGGAGATAGTATATCATGAGTGAAAAGCTAATGTGGTATCTGATGCCTTGAGTAGAAAGTCGGTTCACTGTGTACCACTCTATCCATGATGAAGCTAAAAGAGGAAGTGAGGAAGATGGGCATACAAGTGATACAAAAGGAGGATGCCATTGAAGATTTAACCTTGGAACCCAAACTATATGCCAAAATCAGGGAAAGGCAAGTGAATGACCCCAAAATTAAAGAGTGGAAGGAGCCTTGGAGAGGGGAGAAGCACCTAGATTCGAGTTGCATGCAGATGATAGTCTTAGATATAATGGAAGATGGGCATATATGTGATCTCCTCTTGTTTCTTGGGAAAAAGTTTGCAAACCCAAGAATGAGGAAGGGTTGGGATTAAAGAATGATATCATTTGGAATAAGGCATCTACTGGGAAGTTGGTTTGGTGGATTGTATCTAAGTCAGATAAGCTATGGGTAAAATGGGTACATCATACTTATCTTAAAGGGTCAGATTGGCATAACTATACACCTACTACTAACTCCAGTTGGTACTGGAGAAAGACTTGTCAAATCAAGGATCACTTACAGGATTCATATCAGCAACTTATGTGGAACATCAATTAGGGTTTCACAATAGCCAAAGGTTATGATTATCTTTGAGATAAAGGTGAGAAAATCAAATGGCACACTCTGATATGGAAAAAATGGACTATCCCTAAGCATGGTTTCTTGGCTTGGGTCTATAAACATGGGAACATGAACACTAATGAGAAACTCTTTATATTGGGCATAAGTGAGACAGATACCTGCTATATTTGTCAGGGGGCGATAGAAACAATGGACCACCTTTTCTTCCATTGTCATTACAGCTTGGCTCTCATATTGCATGTAGAAAACTGGATTGGGCACCACATACCGAGCTCGTATATTCTTAACTGGAGAATGAGATTATGGGGCTCAAAATTGCAAACTGGGGTGATCAATGCGGTGATTAATGCCTGAATTTACCACATTTGGAGACAGAGAAACTTGAATAAACACGAACACACTTTAATCAGGCCAAATAAACTTGTGTTAACCATTGTTGAGGAATTGAAGCTTCATTTTCTAGGGTTTCAATTGAATAATACAGAAAGTGTAACACCCCCATCTACCAAAGAGCCTTAGCCAGACCTTCCCTAGTAGATACGGGCTCTACCATCTCGGTTGCCCGGTGATTAGTATATAATAATGTCAATAAAAGAACAATTAAAGTTAATTATATGTTTATCTCAACATAAAATAAAGATACAGCTGGTGGCTATAAAACTATACTAAGCTACTCATGCCAAGACTCGGTGAAAGACGCGTCCCTCCAGCACCCAAACAAGCTCCAAATCCACACCTGCCATAACTGACTGCTCACCATAAGGATCACCGGAGAACACATAAGAAGGACACAACAAAACACAGAAGGTCAGTTACTGAAGAATCCCCATACTAACAAGGTCAGTAACTGAAGAATCCCCATACTAACCAACTCCATTTCATCACCAAACTCCCGACTGACACCGAGGTGTAGTCCTCCCAGATCACCAGTCGCAACCGGTGATCCACACCGCCAGTGGGGACCGCAGCGTTGCTACCTAAGCCCCGCTCAAAACCATAGAGCGATAACCCAATGATCATTAATGTGCACATCCCTCTTGTGACGGGAACCACAAGGGGCGGAATGATAAGTGCTTTATTTATACATTTTAACCCCCTAAATTAGCTCCATTTTACATGTTATTTAGCACTTATCTTAGTGTTTTAAGCTAATATTGTATTTCTAGTTGTATTTGTTTGTCTTAACATGTTCTGTAGGTAATTAAGCTTTTAGGAGCTAAATTCTACTAAATATGCAAGGCTAGAGTACAAAGGCTAAGTCAAGAGCAAGAATTGGACCAAGTATGGAATTTTGCATGGGTTTTTGCATGGAGATTTAATGGATCAATAAGGAAATGCAAAGTAAATTCAATGCAAAGTCAAGCCAATGTTTGAAGTCCAAAATGAATGAAGGAGCTTAGGATTCCCAAAGATCAGAAAAGCTAGGGCAAGAGTCATTAACCGGGTGATTAAATCGTGCATTTAACCTTAAACATTGGATTCCTTGGCATTAATACCAAGGATTTAAGGTGCCCGGATGAGATCACTACGACCCCGATCGGGTTGGGTGTCCCCGATCGGGGACGCAGGGTCCTAAGTCCGACCGTTTTAGCCCTCTCCTCCTATAAATACTAGGCCTCATCAAACATTCTAACACCACTCCTACACTTCTCTATCACTTCCTACGCATATTTTATTTAATATTCTCTCTAAAATTCTAGTAGTTAGTTTAGTATAGTTTAGTTTAGATTAATATTAGTTTAGTATTTTATTAATGTTACAAACAATTCCATTTACAATTCCAAATCAAGTTTATTTATCTTTTTGTTCTTCAAGTTCCAAGTTGTTCATTTCCTTTATGTTCATCATTTCCATACGGTAATTCCATTTAGCTTCCATTTTATTTATGTTATTTACATCATAGTTTTTACATTATGTTTGCATTTTTATTTTCATTTAGCATTTTCATTTGTTATCATTTCCACATGAGTAGCTAGATTTCCTAGTCTAGGGATTAGGGGAGTCATGCATAATTAATAAATAAAACAATTTGTTATATTGGTTGTTTACTTATCATTTCTACACATGCTTGCTTTATAATGTTAATCTTAGTTTTTTGATCACATTCTAGGATTAAACTTGTTATACATTCTATAATTAAGTCGAAAGGCACGGATTCGTATTAGAACTAGCATGTTGTAGTAGATCGACTTAACTCATAGTGAAAGCTTGTTAGGACCCAATTTAACGCCGATGCTAATAGTGAAAGCCAGACATCTTTTGGCTTAGATGATAATTTGTGATTACTAGTTTAATAACTATTTTGAATGTCGATTTTCTTATACGATCCGACCCCCTAGATGTCTTTTACTTTATTTGTTTGCATTTATATTTTCCATTGCATAGACCTATCAACCAAACTAAATAATCTGTGATCGACCAAGTTAAATTCAATCCATCGCAACTAATTAGCAACCAACTTACTCTCCATGGATTCGACCCCTAAATACTACATTTATTTGTTGCTACTAGGGTAATTTATTTTTGATAGGTTGGTGACGACCTTATCACGGAACAAGGTCGTGAAGCCATTCTCGAAGATGAATCCACTCACCCGAGGGCGCACCTCGCGAACCATACACAAACAGAATAACACATCATCCATATCTTTACACATCATACACAACATAAATCAACAGTATTGAGTAGGAAAACTTACCTTTAGCAATCTGCAACTAGCATCACGATCCTACAATTGAAGAACCACCATCTACGTCACCTAACAACATGGACATACCTTCTTACTAACAATCACTACCCCAGCAACCCAAGAATGACGAAGATGATGATGACTTACCTATGCCCGGCATACCGGCGATAAGACCGCAGCTCGACTTGAGTCTCCATCTCCATGATAGGCTCCCAAGGTGAAGGACTAGAGAAAGAGGGTGATGGTGAGAAGGTGTCGACGATCTAGGTTTAGAATAAATGAAATGAAAAACTGATTTGGGTTTACGACTTTGCGATTTATATTAAAACGCTGAAACCGACTTACTCGTTCGAGTAAGTAACATACTCGATCGAGTGGCCCCTTCTAGATCGAGTCACTGGACTACTCGATCGAGTATCCCACGCTAGATCGAGTTCCCCGAACACAAAGGTGCTAAGTCTCAAGGATCGCTCTACTAGGACCTCAAGGTCAAACATGTGTCTATGGTCAGTCAACCAGTCTCTAAGGGGGCGGGTATTACAATCTTCCCCTCTTAAAAAGAACTTCATCCCCGAAGTTCAACTCCTCTACCTCCCGACCCAAACGTAAGCCAAAACTAAGGTGTTTAACAACATAACTCGACAAAGCCACAATAAGGACGGTATGCTCCTAAAAAACTATTATTAGTCACCATCATCATCTACTCACGGTCACCATCATCATCTACTCCCTCCACAAGTACACCCATCGCTAACCATTACCACTACCATACCATTGAAACAAACATGTGCAAACAACCACACGCCGTATAAAAGAATAACCACACGCATATAACAACAACTGTGCCAGTCACCGGTCAATAATTCCCATATAACTTCACATAAATTATTACAAATAACTCCACATAAATTATTTAACAACGATTACGTTACTCACAAGACAACGTTTTTTGCACCATTTCCAAGCGTGACATTACTCTCCCCCCTAAAAAGGAACTTCGTCCCCGAAATTCACCTCTAACATGGTTTAGTCACAAAATAAAATGAAGGTCATACACCCTTCCCCAACATTACAAGACAAAACGGTATCCATGAGAGTATGCTAGGTGAGAATTTGCAATAGAAAGATGATCTTACTATGTCCCACAGCTATTACAAGATATACATGTCAATTGAAAGGTGACTTAGCATCAACATGACCTTATCACGGCCGACTCGAACATCAAACAAAAGCTTGTAACGTAATAACCATGACAATTAGCGAGAGTACTGCATATGCCCTAAATACCATCATACATAAATATCAATTATACAGGTGGTCGTCACTGTTTATAGCAACGACGTAAGGTTCATGAAAACATCCCCTCCTCCCCCCCCCCCCCCATGATCCTATGTCACACAAGGAAGCGGTCTAAGCGCCTGATCTACTGGTACTCGATCGAGTGACAACCATACTCAATCGAGTAACCTCATCTCGATCGAGTTGCCTTCACTCGGTCGAGTACTTAAGAATCGGGAGGTACTCAGAATATGCATAAAACCTACTCGATCGAGTTGCCTCTACTCGATCGAGTATGGGGTATACTACTCGGTCTACTTCCGCCTACTCGACGGAGTATAGCCAGGTTAGAACACTCTAAATTCCTGCAAAAGAACACAAGGCAATGAGGAAACATGCCAGTTCCGGGGTTGTATCCCCACATCATCATATACACATAAATCTAAAAGAACCTAGTTATGTGCGTAGTCTTATGGCCGATTACAACACCGAAGTAATATCCCAAGGTCCAAATATCCAAAACACAAACAGAAAAACTAACATAAGTCTAATAACATCATCACGAAATAAAAACGACCACTCAAGGGTAGTCACCAAGGTCCTCCTCCATATCTTCGGTACCACCAGTCCCCGATGTGCTAGCTCCTGGGGGTCCCGCCATACCTTCTCCTCATGTGGCTGCTCATGTCCTCGAATCCCCGTCGGTCTACCAGGGTGCAAGGCATCCATAAGGGTAGCTCTCCAGAACTCCCCAAGTACTCATATCAACCCCATAGCTATGGAATACACCATTATTATCCCCCAAGCCTCTCCATCACACTGGCTCAGCCAAGTTGGTTCCCACATCCTGCTGAATGGGCAACTCATAGAGGTTCTGAAGCACGAATGCGTTCGATACCATCTCTGTGAGCTCACTCACCTGCATCTAGTAAGTATATGAAGGTCGGTAACCAGGGTACTGGTACTGAGGTGGTCCCTGCTGCACAAATGGTGGTCCTTCAACCACCTCCTTAGTCCTCCGGGGCATGCTACCCTCCCTAGCGACCTGGTCCTCCTCTCTCACATAGGCTCCCCCCAACCGGCTCAGGTAACACCTCAAGAAGGTCATCAATGATCAGATAGGTCTGCTCAGGAAGGTCGACCTTCTCACTGCCAGGTGCAGCCTCTACTAACGGCTCAGTCACACGAAGGTAGTCCGCGGCAGGCAACCTCATCCAACTCCTACTCCTCACCCTCCAAGCTAGACCCCCACCCGACAACTCTCGCAACAATTTCTGCCGGATAAGTAGGTCTTGTCCAAAGTCGAAACAACGACAGTCAGGGGTTTAAGAGCAGGAGAAGCCTCGAAGTCTGTTAACCTCTCGGCTAGACGGGTGGCAATGGCGCCGCAGCTAAGGTGTCGGGTCAAAGACTTAGTCATCAAGGACAAGCTAGCGCACACTATTGTCGGTGTGTTGTAAGCCCAACGCTTTTCTCGGGCGAGGTTGAGATAAGAGATCAATAACATAACCTCATGTGAGCTGAGCTTACTCACATCCTTTCTACCATACAACAAATAGATCAAGGACCGAAGAAAAATCTTTAAGGTCACGTGTTGCACATCGTTGATTAACATAACACTAGAGGTAGGGCTAGAGGTAGGGGAAGCTCTGCCGGTGACTGAGGGTAGGTAGCTACTCGCTCCGTACTCCACCAGGATATCTCTATAGTATCCCTTCTTAGGCCGACTAAGCCTAAGGTAGTCATCAAACTGGTCCAGGATCAGACTAAAGCTAATGTTTATCAACCAGAAACCTACCGTCCTCCTGACTACCTCATAATCAAAAGAGCTCATGAATTCTAGGGTCAAGAAGTCATATGAATGCTACCTCAGTCTATACAACCCCTCAAATCACAAGACTTAGAAGATATGGTGCACATACACCTCAATCCCCAAGGTCTCCAACACCTCCGTATCTATGAACCTTGTGGGCTTCAAGGTGCGCCCCAACAGGTTCACAAAAGCCTCCCTTTGATCAAAGCCACGAAAAACTATTGTCAGATACTGAGGCACCGACGGAACCACGGGTCCACTACTCGCCTCTCCCACCTCCCGCGCTGCTCTACTCCTCTTGCTCGGCTGTCGGGTAGCAACACTCCTCGATATCTGTAGCAACGTAGTTAGCCATACATCGGGTTTTACAACCAAAAATGAAATTTAAAGGGTGATTTATACTCAAAACGATGCTCAAGACGAGTTTTCCTTGTAAAATATGTAAATTATAACCAACATAACCAAACAAAATCCGGGTAAGTTTTACCAAATTGGAGCTTAAAATACCGTTTATTGCAAAGAAAGGGAAACAAAATCCTAACTCTTACACAAAAGGATGAAGTTTAAAGACAAATTTTCCGGTTAAATTAGCTATAATCAAACACCAAATACATTAACACTATTATCCCCCTACACTTTTCCAACCTTTAAAGGTGGATTAAGTTGACAAAATTGATAATTTTGAGGCAAACCCTGGAAAATCCGGGTTGGTTGTTACAAAAATTTGAGCTAAACATGGAGTTTCTAGCATCAATAACAAGGAATTCAAAGTATTTCTAGCAAAATCGACCAATTATTATGCAATACTAAGACATAAAAATTAAAATTTTTGGCATATGCCCTATTCATGCTTCCCTAATTGCTTCAAAACAAATCAAAGAGGAAAACTGAATTTACCTTAGATTGGTTTGCAAATCGAATCAAAGAAGATGAACTAGAGGGATTTGGAAGAAGAAGAACACAAAATCACCAAGCTTTGTAGTAGAAAGTAGAGTTTTTGAGAGAATCTCTAGTTAGATAGAAGAAATAAGTTGTAAAGAATGGAAAGATTTGTAGTTATAAGTCTCAAAATTCTTTTAAAGATCTCGTGTTTCAACAGCAGTACTTGATCGAGTGTCCAGGGTACTCGATCGAGTAGCCTCTACTCGATCGAGTTAAGGGCGCTCCGTCGAGTACTTAAGAAACAGAATAATCACCAACTCTGCCAATTACATATACTCGGTCGAGTGCTCATATATGATGTGTGCATTATACATAGACTTTTTGTACTGTTTCTGCACGCATTTCTATGCATTTTGTGTAGTGTCTAGCTACAATTGTCCCCCGAATAGTCTACTT
>VHZZ01003916.1:23773-41436 GCA_009801015.1 Silene noctiflora
GGTTTTTAAACCATTATGCTTTTAGTTGTTTCGGGATTTTGCATTTGTTGAGTCGTCCAATTTCTTATGCTTGCTTGAGGACAAGCAAGGGTTTAACTTAGGAGAGTATGATAAGTATATTTTATATATGATTTTTCCCCTCATTTTAGCTCGGTTTTACATACTATTTGCATTTTTATTAATGTTTATTTGAGCTAATATTATGTTCTAGTTGTTTTGTATGCTTTTAACGTGTTTTGTAGGAAATATAGCTTTTATTAGCTAATTCCCGACAAAAAGAGCAAAAATCGAGAACATAAGGTTAAGTGGAAATTGGATTGGATCATGCATGGTCATACACGCTCAAGACATGGAAGAAATGATCAAATGATGGAGAAATTGTGACAGAGACACATCATATATTTCAATCCCGCTCGATCCAAGTAATGCACTTACTCCATATTTGTCACAAGTGTAGAAAAAGTGTTCTAAAACTACCATTTTTTTTTTTACTTTTTTTTTTTTTTGCAAAACCATGTATAATGACAAAACTACTAAAAAAGAGCATTAGTTCTCATAAACCGTTCCTAGAGCGCACAGAATACAAGAAAAAGAACGAGAATAAAGAGGGTAAAAATATACTCCCTCCGTCCCGGCCAATTGTTGTCCTTTGGTTTTTGCACAAAGACCAAGAAAAGAGGAGGGAGCCGATTATAATATGACAAGTGGACTAAATTGAATATGAAAGATTAAATTACTCATCAAATATAATCCTAAAATAGAAAGGACCAAAATTGACTGAGACAACCCCAAAATAAAAAAGGAAAACAAATGACCGGGACGGAGGGAGTATAAAATAACGACATATCAAGCGACCTTCTCTATAAAACTAGAGAGAGGGAGAGAGAGTAGAGAGAGAGGGACAAGGGACAGGGGACCCCAAAATCAGCCAAAATGATACGTTCATTTTATATACACTTTTTCTTCTTATTTTAGCTCGGTTTATTATTTATTATCCGCTCTTTGGAGCGATTTTATGAGCTAATATTGTCTTTGGAAGTATTCTTGTGCTTTGTGTTATTTGTAGGAATTGGAGCGGTTTTTCCGTCATTTTCCTACATTATGGAGATTTCCGAGTAAGGCGGAGCTAAAATGCGAATAATGGAGCCATATTTGAATTACCTTATTAATATATACAAGTGCCAACTGCCAAGTCTAAAGGAAGTGAATTACAAATGGTTACGAGCTCACATGAATAAATTACGACGGAGTTATAAACTTATATATATAAAGTCCATCATTTACTTTCCCACATGAAGACCGACTAGAAGTTTTGTTTCATGCTATTTAAGACGGGTTATTTACTCATTTAATGATGGTTTCATGCTCACATGATAACGGGTTCGTTCCCATGCTACATGCTAAGCTAGCGACCAGTTTCTTTGTTTACATTATGACGGATTTTATGCTCAAGTAAAGATGGGTTACATGCTGAAATCACGAGGAGTTACATGCTATGTTGAGACGTAATCAATATAAATATATATTTGAGGCTTTTTTTCGAACGACGTGGTAGTCTCCAACTTTTTTAAAACATTTACAATAAATTATTTAAACTTTTTCTATTAGAATTAGGAGCTAATTAWTTATTTATRATTTTTSTATTAGAAGTAGAAAAATAAAATTAATTATTTACAATTTTCCTAACTTAATTAGAATAATAAAATTGTTGGTTACGTAATTAATTATCTCTAACATTAAAACTTTTACGAGCTTCAACATAATCAACACAAGTAAGTGAATAGTAATGTGCATAAATCAGGCATTCATTCGGTCCATTTCATACGTGAAACATATACTGATATTCCTCAACATGAAACATGTATTGGTATTCCGATCCTTAAATTGCACTAGGACTAAAGTTCAATGAGTTCAAGATGAATCGCTGCATGCATGAGCTCATCAATAGAGTTATTGATAAAATTGACTCATGAATGACCTATAATTATCATTTTGTGGAGAGACCTAAGTCCAACTTTACATAATTCTAAGTCATTAATTTGGACAACATGTTAGAGTATACCGTCAATCAACCGACAAAATTAATCTAATTGATTATATGATAGCTCGACAAAATTAAACTAAACTTTCCGACCTGAAGAGATCATCATGCCTCCAACCAAAGACTTCGTAGAACATTGCAAAGAATTAGAATTTCATATGGACACAACTGGATCATGCTGGGATCATGCCTATAATGTGAACCCCCGCTATAAACGTAACGTAAAAAATTAGAATCGCAGCGGAAAATACGAGGTTTTTAAAACTTTTTAACATAGAAATAGTTTGTAACAAAGCGCGGGTTCAAAATACAAACAAGCGGAAATAAAAGTACTGAAGTACAAATACAAAGAGTGTTTGGGGAATAGATATCCCACGAATATAACAAAGTACGGTGGGTAAGTCTAGCAAACTCTCATTCATGTAAACATGAACGCCACAATCAGTGGGGAGTAACTCAAGGTTCTCCCAGCCACAATACATCGAAATGAACATAATTAAGCACTTTAAACATGTAAAGAATACATTATAATCAATATCGACTTAAAGCATTAAGCATTGAACTTTGGTACGCATATGATTAACTATAGCATATGATGAGCATGTGGAATCAACAAGGATCAAAGGCATATAAAGCATTCTTATGAGATAATCCGACTAACGCATTACAAATTAAGTCATGGCTATAAACCAATATAGATGTCACACAACATAGATATCAAGAGGCCAACAACATAATACAAATAAGTGAAAACCGTAGCCATTACGTTGGAAAGCTTATAGAAAACACGCACGAGACGTGGCTACTAACGTCACATGCGTACTTATGGCTTACATCTCACCATAAATACGAATGGGAGCATCAATCCCACCAATCGTATCGATATTAGGTGGCTTGCATCTCACCCCCTAGTGCTGATATGATCCAAACCAAGACGAACTCAAATGTAAGATGACACGTGCTCTATTCAAACCACACAAGACCTTTACTAATCTAGACTCAAATTCCATATAGTAGGACAAGCGGTCCTAGTCTAAACCTGGCCAGACTCTCGAAGGATAGCGTCCCCCGAACAACATACGACCAACGGCCGTATCCAAGACTCAGATACAAGCGGCATCCGAGTACCCCACGTTAGACAAGCGCCCTAAGGGGGCGGAATTCTAAGAGCAAACCCACACTAGAAAGCCAACCAAAGAGGGGCGTAAGATACAATGTGCAATAATCTAGCAATATGACAACTCACAAGAGAAAACTCGCATCAAAAGACAAACATACTCGAAACATGATGATAAATGCACAAACGGTGCAAGTTTAGTTCATACATGATCATAATAATCCATTTCATGTGAAAAAAGTGTAAACAATTCATACATACATCGTTCATAAAGCATATGAGTGAATAAGAGAAGACATAGAGAAACAAGGACTCCCATCCCGTCCACCGGCTGGGCACAAGGCACAACCAGAAAATTGCAAAAGAAGATCAAAAGGCTCCCAGCCGGCAGTGGCACCGGCTGCCGGCCCACCGACTGGGGCAATACTAACATTACACACGACACAATTCGGCCTATTGGCCTTACCACATAAAACTTACCTTGATTCCGCATCCTGCAACAAGGTTAGAATAAAACCACAAGCATTCACAGATCATTATTAAGTCTAATTCTTTTTAACCTCACCTCTCTATTATCCCTTCCCAGGTTTCCCACTTCAAAATTGAGAGGGCCAAGGTACGAATTAAGGACGTCAACTTAACAGTGCTAAAGGGGCTCCTAACAGTTTCTACATGGGGTTCATTTTATTAGACACATCCTACATTCATTAAATTCATTGGTTAAGGCCTAAGGATCGTTCGCTCGGATACCACTTCGTAACACCCCCATTTATTTAGGAGCCTTTAGCGAGACATTCCCAAATAAATAGAGTTGTTACCATCTCGTAAAGACCGGGGTAGTGAATAATAAAGTAAAACAAACCAAAGTACTTTATGTAAAACTGATTAAATTTAAACTTTTAATATTACAATTACCACACAGCGGAAATAAATAAAATACATAAAAATAAAGTTCCAGTCGACTAAGTGATCTAGACAACAATTATGGTCCAACATCTCATGCCTTGCATCCTGCAAGCTCCCAAGTCCTCTAACTCAAAAGCCTGCCAAGCATACTGCTCCCCAATAATTGGTTCATCACAGGTGTTCAAGAATACACGGTCAACCACGAGGTTGACTAGGGACTAAACAAACAACATAATTAAAGACAACAATGTTAACACAATAATAATAAATCCAACTCGTTATAAAAATCGCAGGTTACGATAGCACCCATAACATTCGTCCGTCCACAACATTCTCCAATCACACCCACTCCTCCAAAATCCGTCTTAACGCTTCCTCAGCTCCGAATGTGCACATCTCCTTAGTAATGAGCTTACTAGAGAAGAGACTCTGAAGGGCGGCCAGTGATCAACTGACGCCACAAGGACTAGTGGTTGCTTAGACCGGTCCCTTCAATAAACACAAGGACTAGCGGTATATCGGTCCCTTCAAATAGAATATAATAATCACCAATACTGATCATAAATAACCCAACTCCATATTCTCAATTCCGCATCCGTAATCACAATCGCATTAATATAAATCAACCACACACATATTTATATGTATACAATTAACAATCACATAAATATAAGTTGAGTAGGATAATCCCTACCTTTTAGCAAATATTCCAATAAAAGCAATCCAAGCAACCACGTAATATTACTCTTCAATAAACCGTCACCTAATAAACAAACATAATAATCTATGATTACTAACTATTCTAATTTACATGACCATTATACTATTTATTAACTAATTAAACCCGTCAAATAACTAACTAATAAACAATATTTTACGAATACGGATACATCCCATTCACTATATAGTTATAAGCTATTAAATATCGTCATATGAATTAAACCCAACAAATCAATACTAATTAATTAATTACGATTACAAATTCCGAATCACAAGCAATTATACGAACATATATTATTATATTTATCGCTACGTAAATTATCGAATTAAAAACCATTATAAAACAAACACAAAACTAAACAAATACAAATACTCTAACGATACACCACCCAAACCCACATTCAAACACCGCGGCAACCACCACATACGGCCAAGCACTTCCCCCACGGCTGCCGAGACAACCACCACCTTCCATGTTATCTCCCTCAACACCTTTACTCCGTCTAAACCAAAAATGACATACACGCAAACACCCAGCTCTTCCCTCTCAACCCGTGTCCCAACCACCATACCACCACCACTACACAACCCCCCACACCACCTCTGGCCACCACCGTTGCCACCACTGACGCACGGTGGTTCTAGGGATGGTATCACCTTCCCCTCGACGTCACTATTCAGACCACCAACACCGTCTTAAGATGATTCCACCACAAACCCCTGCTCCCCTGTTTTCGCACAACCCAACAACCACAACCTCGAACCACCACCATTAACCACCATGACACCACCCATATGACCGACTACCACCCAGAAATTCAACCCTACATTTCCCTTGCCTCGACGACCCACGAACCTGACAAACAACTCGTCTTAAACTTACGACCCAAAAACCCGTAACCACGCTACTCTCCCTTATCTCCGGCAACCGCCACTAAGGACACCTCCTCTACCACCCACTACGGTCGACGCATCACCCTTAACCAGTCAACCCCGACCCAGGTAAGTCGAGTCCACGAAAAGAGTCCAACCCGTGTTCTACTTACACGGCATATACCCGATATCACCAACAACCACCCAATTAACCACCTATACGACGGTCAACGGCAGCCCTAGCTAGGTCAGGTAAGGTCACGGAGGTCATAGCCTATCCTAGGTCAATAGGTTCGGTCTAGGTTCAAGCAAGACGATATATGAAAGCGATTTAAGTCGATGTATTAAGCGATATATTAAACGATGAAATAAAACGATTGTAAGACGGTTTAATAACTTACATGTATGAGGCAAAACAACGTTTCGAAATTCTGAAAATTACTTGAGGCTTGTCTTTGAATTATAAATAAAATAGGCCTTATAATAAAGTATTTATAGTAGATCATTGGGAAGAGAATTTGGGAAGTAAAGGAATTTAGAAGCAATTAGGATTGTAGAAATATCATTACTATAATTATTAATATTCTAACTTTACTAAAATACAATATAAATTATTATTATTAATATTAATAGTATTATTAGGATTATAGGAATAAAAATAAAAATTAAATATAAAATATAAAATAAGAAACAAACATGAGATGAGAATAGAATTAATTATAATAGTCAAGAAATATAAAAGAATATCATTTTACAAAATAATTATAAAATATGGAATAGTCATTAAAATATAATTCGTGGAATAATAATAGTCTTACATAAAATAGTCTCATAAAACAATTCTATTTGAAATACGTCCTTAAAAACATAGTTTGACTTGCATTGACCGAGACTAAAATACGGGGTATTACACTTATTTATGATGTTATAGTGATTGATGAGTATTCCTTAGGCAACTTCAGGACGAAGTTTGTTCCTAGGAGGGTGGAATGTGGTACTACTAAGATTTTGGTTGCTATATTTATCTTATGTGTGTTGAATACGATTGGTTATCTTTGGTTAATGATGATAGCGTTTTTATTAGTAAGGTGTGTGATCTATCATTCGGGGTAGTTTTGGTAAACTTCGGGGACGAAGTCCCTTTTAAGGAGGGAAGACTGTAATACTCCGTATTTTGAGACTTGGTCAAAGGTAGTCAACGAATTTAAAATGAAAAAATATATTTTAATTATAAGTATTTATGATTATTTGATGGAAGACTTTTATATTTATTTAACGTTTTTATATTTTATTTAATTATATATATTTCACATTTTATTATAAGATTGTAAGACGAAAAATATTTTAAAACAGTTTGGCAAGTAGCCATTGGGACGTGTGGAATATAGTAAGAGAAGGGAGACGGTTTTCTAATATTTGTAGTATTCCTTATAATAAAATAATAATATATATTAGTATTTGTATCTTTCCATACTACCTCACTTTTATGACTATAAATACCAAACTTCTAGCCTTTCTTTATTCAATTGTGCTTTTAAAAAATTTACAAAGCTGGTGAGGGAGTCTTAAAGGAGAATTTCAGATCTGTCTTGCAATTATTTCCGTCTTAAAACCAAAGAGGTATTTTATAATTCCGTCTTATAATTAATTCAATTATTTTATTAAACCGCCTTATAAGTTAAGTTGTTGACCACCGTAGATCTGCCTTGACCTAGCCTAGGTTGTCGTGACCTCCCGTTGACCGTCGTTGACTGGTGTCAGCGCGGTGGTTGACCGTGGAAGCGTGTTTTGTGTCGGAGTTTAAGACGAGTATGGTTTTGTGTACTGTGGGTGTTAGGAGTAACAGAGGGTAGGGTCCTGTTTCTGGTGGTGAGGCTTGTTCAGGGCAGGTGTCGTGGTGGCCGGACTTGGTGGCTGGGGGTGTTGACGGGTATGGTTGTGATCGTGATGGTGAGGGGTGATGTTGGTGGTGTTATGATGGCCAAGGGTGGACCACGGAGGCCGTCTGGTGGTTATGATAAGGAGGGAGTTTGGGTCGTGTTTGTTGTAGGGCTGAGCAGTTGGACCACCGTGAATGTCGTGTGAGGGCGAGGCTTCTGGGGAACCGCTGTGGGTCAAGGGGAGGCCACGGTGGTGGCCGTGGTGGTTGTGGTAGTGTTGGGTTGGGCGGTTATCGTGAGGGGTGTAATTGTTACTATTCTGAGGGTTGCCGGGGACAAGGCTGCTAGGGTGTGGTGGTGGTCGTGTGAGGTGGTTATAGCCGGTGTAAGGTGGGTGGCTGGGTAGGCGGTGGTGTAGGCTCATGGTGGGGCTGATGTGGTTGCGCGAGTTGAGGGTGTATGGGTATTGTTGGTGGTAGTGTCCTGTGTGTGCAGGTCGTCGCTGTGGGTGTTCTGCCAGCTGCCTTTCTGTTGGTTGCGAGTTGGTTTTGGTCAGTGGAGGCAGTGATGGTGGTGAGTCGTGGTGGGGGCTTGTGTTGGAGGGGTTAAGTGTCGGGTTTGGCGGGTTTTAATACAATTAGTTTACGTAATTCTTTATTTATTTAGTTAATTTCTATTTGAGTTAATTTGAATGATTAGTAATTAGTATAATTATTTTGATAGGTGACGGTTTTGTTGAGGAGCATTTTTTTATTTCTTTGCTTATTTTATTTCGCGGAATATTTGCTTACGGGGTAGGATAACTACTCAAATCGTATTATTATTTATGTCTGGTGCAATTTATTAAGTAATGTGAATTGGATGGATTATTGGATTATTGAGTGAATACTATTATTATGGTTGGATGCCTCAGCTTCGTGTCTGAGATGAATTGGTTGAGTATTTATTATTTATTATTGTTGCATATCATTTGCATTGACTACCTCATATTCGTTCTGGGGTGAATTATTATTGTTGGCATGGCATTTTCATTTGTTACCCCAGATTCGTTCTGGGATGAATTATTATTGTTGCATGGCATACTGCATTGGTTTCCCAGGCTGGTTCTGCAGGACTTGTCTCTGGGATGAGTTTACCTTAACTTCGGTTGGGATCATTGCATTGTTTTACCCGGGCCAGGGATTGGCAGGATGAACGGGTGTTTCGGGTGATGAGCTCAATTGCATTTGTATATCATATCATATTGTGCATTTTCATTTAGTTCATCTTATACTTGTTGTTAGTTATTCTACTCAACCTCGTGATTGACCGTGTATTCGTGAACACCTGTGATGAACCAGTTATTGGGGAGGAGTTTGCTTGACAAGTTTTTGAGTTAGTTGACTTGGGAGCTCACGGGGATGCATGAGGATTTTGGCCAGTCTACCTAGAAGTTTAGATCACATAGTTCGAAACAGTTGTTATTTATAGTATTCAGTGTATTTAATTTATTTCCGCTGCAAGTTGTAATTATTTATTGTTTCAGTTGTGTCAGTTTGGCTAAGTTATAATAAAACTTTTATTCGCTAAATTTTATATAAAGTACTTTGGTTTGTTTTACTTTGTTATTCACTACCTCGGAAACTCCGAGATGGTAACAACTCTATTTATTTGACAATGTCTTGCTAAAGGCTCTTAAATAAATTGGGGACAATGAGATTTGTAATTACTTGTTTAATATGGTTTGTTGCACCATCGATTGAGTCGGTGCGGAATCGGAATGACTCCTTTATGAATTTTTGTGGAACCTTACACGAAATAGGGCAAACTGCCAGTAGATACTCGCCCGAGTGCCCCTAACACTCAACTGAGTGACCCCTTACTCGGCCAAGTGACTCTTCTTACTCGACCGAGTGGACCTGATAGGCGAGTTTTAGAAATACCTGCCACTTTGGCACTCGGCCGAGTGAATTACTTACTCGACCGAGTAAACCTTTTAACCGGTCGAGTTACCTCTATGTCGACTCCTATGTGATTTTAATCGCCTTAATCGTCAAGTATACATGCTTATAAGGTGTTTCAATGATTGTGTATATGGGTATAAGCATGAATGATGATGTGTAAAGTTTTTAAGTGGTAGATGGTTAATGATATGATACGAATGATAGTAGTTTAATGCGACAACACCGTTTGAATCTCGACTCTTAATGATAGTCAATTGGGGTAATCGAAACACTATTGGTTCAGAAACGGAACAGGATTGTAACTAATGTGAACGGAGGTCGTGAATACTAAAATAGAATAATCGCGGTAATAATGATATTAGCTCTAATAGTTAAATGAATTATGTGTCGTTGGTATATGGGAACGAGAACAAAGTAAATAAAGATGTAGGAGAACACTTTCGAGCTTATAAAACCAGAATATTAGACTCATCTACCCTTTTGAGACCAAAAGTAACCCTAAGATGAGTAACCTTGATGTTTAACGGTTCGAACTTCGGGGCGAAGTTCTTTTTAGGGGGAGTAGATGTAATATTTTGGAAATTAGGAAAAACTAGAGAGAGGCAATTATAGTAGCGAGAAAATGATGAGTGCATAAGGATGAGTCATGTAGAATTTGATGGACAAGTAAGAAAGTGACTTATGAGAAACCATGGGAGGTGTGACCGGAGTACTACGAGTTTTAGTATGAAGACCTTGGGACGAGAATTGGTAAAGGCTAGAGTGAGGCGAACTTCGAGGACGAAGTCCATTTTAAGGAGGGAAGATTATAATACCCGCATTTTTTGGGATCCGTACGAGAAGCCTTGGGATGCGTGAGAGCCATACGAGAGTAAGATTTGACCTTACACTAGACCAAGTGAAGATTATAAGTAGACCGAGTGAGCTGTAGTGGACCGAGTAGAGTGAACTCGGCCGAGTAGAGAGTCTACTCGACCGAGTAGAGTTGACTCGACCGAGTGATTAGTACACTCGACCGAGTAGGTGGCACTCGGCCAAGTGAACTGCTCACTCGACCGAGTGACACTGTCAGTGCGCGATAAATTGTATTTCATCCCCTAACCCTAATTCATTTCTCATTCTCTCTTTTTCTCTCTAAACTCTCCCCCTTCTCTCTAAAATCATCCCAAACATATTACTATGGAGTCAAAGCTTGGATTGAAGATTATTACACCTCACTCACCATCCTTTCACCTTTGTAAGTAGATCTAAACATCTCCCTTAACCCTAACTTTTGGCGGTTTTTGTATATTTTTATTATTAATGATTTTAATTAGATTATTGGGTAATAGGTGAGTATTAATAAGGGGTTTTGGTTAGTATGGTAATATAGGATGTATTATGATACTTATTATATGGTTATTGTAGGATGAGACGATTTTATGAGACGAAATTGAGTTGGATTTGTGTAGCTCATTGAAGGATGCTAAAAGGTAGGTTAATCCTACTCAGTTTAGATGTTATAATTAGGTTTTGTGTGCATTATTCATTTGGTTTCATGAAACGAGTAATCTTGCATTCACATGGTAATTATGGTAGATGCGGAGTCATATATGAGTCAGAATTGTATCTCATATGGCATTGGTTGTATTGTTTTGAGTATTTGGCTCTTGAGTACATGATCATACATGGCATGTTGGTAATATGTCAGATGAAAGGCTTACAGACAGAATTGTGTTATAATTGCATTTGTATGACTCATTTTCTTATTGGAGATTGATGGAGATGGTGTGGTGATTGTATTGGAGACGGAAGGCGGTTGGGAGACCGTCTTCCGCTTGGGTCGCTTCATGGAGCTTCCCACTCCAAGAGGGATGTTCACATTAATGGCTTGAGTTATGGAGGGACATGTGAGGTTGAGTCATGTCGTCTGGAAGGGCATCTGAGTCGCTCTCGAGCCCGGTACCACCGGTGTGTCCGAAGTACCTATTTATGGGCTGCGGTCCGACTATTTGGTGAGCGATGCTGCGGTGCCGTCACCGGGTTGTGGGTACGGCTGGGTGTGTCCGGATACCGGTGTAGTGTAGTCGATGATTGTGTCTCATGCATGGAGTTGTTATATTTCATAACCAAGTTTCATTTACCTTGTCATATATGTTTATATTATCCAAATTGACCGCTTATGGCTTCTGTTAATTGTCACCTATTTCCAGGGTGGCCTGTGTCAATCCATATGATATTTCCGATCATATGGGGAGCAGGTTAATTTCAGGTTATATGATGCATAAGGAATTTGGGGCCGCGCTTCGAGGTTGGAGTCGAGTTAGTAGACATGAGATAGAGGTTGTATTTAGATGAGTTGTACTTATTATTCATACCATTTGTATTCACTAAACTCGTATTATTAATAAAATGTTCTTTTATTGGAGTTTTGAAGCACTACCTCGGGTAACCGAGATGGTAATGCTTCGATTATCTTGGCCGGATAATCGGGGTGTTACACAATCAGTCTAGGCCCTAGCCCCCTTCATCTCTAACATCAATGACGTCTTCTACTGTGTACGTACGTTGCACTACTACTGCTGATACGGTGGGTAATAGTGGAAACTACAAACCAAAATATAGGGAATAAATGAAAAATATACAGAATTAAACCCCCAAGTTACGTAATGCTGTAATATTTATTAAAACACACTTACACGAGGAGGAATTGTGAAATTGCGTGCTTTGACAATCTCCCACATAGACCGACAAACGTAATAGCCGCCTTGTCTATCGTCTGGCTGAAGAGGAGATTATATATAAATAACACACAAATAAGCTAAATTAGATCCACCTCACTCATAAACATAAATTGAATGATACGAGTATTCATTAAGAAGATACGTACCTGTACAGTTTTAATGGTTGGCTCATGGCTCTCAAGTTCGTATAACATTCTTTTTTGATTAAAAACCCTAGTTCATTCACAAAATTTTAATTACCATATGGGCCAGTAATATTGATTTGACGGATAATAGAATTCAAAGGTCATATAATAACAAATGAGATTATATATTAAAGGTTGTAAACATAATTTTTTATCATATGTACAAATTTATCATCCGGGTTGCGACCGTAAGAGTTAATCCAGTAGAGTGTACTTGATCTTGCATTGAATGCCACTAGCACCCAATGATTCCCATGGAATATAAATTTCGAAAATTGAGTTGTTAGTTCGTATACATTTAAGCATGTTAATAAATTAATAGAATCTTGGTTCATTATAGTAAAGTATTATATATACGTGTTAACACCAGGAACATTGTAAGGGGCTAATGGCTCCGTCGTCAACAACTGTTGAGCGACATACTGGATTTGTTCTGGGAGTGGCACTAATGGCTCCTTCAGAGAGAACCTGGAAGGACACACGAATTCGTAGTCGAATTCTCCATACTCAGCCTTGTTTGTTTGGATGTGAGTATACATGTACCTATTACGCCACACGGTACGGATGTTTTATCATTGATGGCTTAGATAAACTTCGTTAACAATAAAACCGACTAATTTTATTAATAAACTTACTTTATCCAAACGTACAGGTGAGTCACATCTAACTGGTCGACGTCGATGAGTTCAAACAGATTCTTCGCTTCAACTCCAGCCATAGAACCCACGCCCAAAATTACCGGCTCCAGCTCAAGCATGCCTAACTCCTCGCTTTATGCAAGCCTTAGACCATGTTCATGCAATATTTGCAGCACAACGCTAGTAATTTTCTTTCTATACTCTACACCATCATATTTCTGATATTGAGAAAGACTAGGCTTTGGTGCAACAAAATCATGTGGCTTATAATGAATGCCGCCGGCTGATGCTATTTGGGGCTAGAAGTTAGAAAAAAAATTTACACGAGACATCATATAAAATTTGTGGAAAGAAAAACTATAAGTCGATTACTCCAAATTAGTAATACCTCTTTATCTACGGTTGAAGACGTGGTCGTATCAATGCCTTTAGGTGTTGCCTTAGTAGTCTTACCCTGCAAATGTAACAATACAAGTACTTATTCTAGGTTAATATTCGTACCCTAATAAGTTTAAAGGCGTTTATTATAACAAATTTGTCAGCTTTAGCATATTTACCGCATTATTGGTGACAACTGTAACTAATGCTTTTGGCCATTACACAAAACTATTTACGGCTTCTTCAAAGGTAAAAACCTTATTACATTCATATGTAATTTTGAGTTTAGCAAATTTTGCTGGCTGGTATAACTGTATCAGTTCCACTTTACTAAAACCGGCCTTGAGGGCTACGCCATGAACCTGAACCACTTCTGCCTTGTCGTAAATGTACACGAATCCTTTGGCAACATGAACTTTGCGTTTATTTTCTGTGGCCGGATCTTTAATTGGGATGTTAATACGACAAAGGTGCCTCAAAAAGCCCTATTTCACATTTTAAATTAATTAGAATTAGAATATATACATGTAGTACCTTAAATAAATTTAATTAGTAAAGAAAGTGTATGATTTGAATAATTATAAACTAGCAGCTACCTGATGGTTATTGCGAAAAGCCGGAATTTTCTTTGTCGTTGTTTTGAAGAGTGTGATATCGTCATCTATTTCCTCCCCGGCTTCCTCCTCAAGTACCTGATCTTTATCCTTCTCCTTTTCCATATCCTTCACGGCTTCCTTTTCAGGTCCCACCTCCTTCTCTTTTGCCATGTCCTTCACGACTTCCTTTTCAGGTCCCGCCTCCTTCTCCTTTGTCATGTCCTTCTCGGATTCCTTCTTCTTTGCCGCATCCTTCTCGGCTTCCTTCAAGACATATAACAAATATGTATATAACATGTACTGATTTTACGAATCATACAATACATTGTACATAAGAGCTATATATTATTACCCCATCATCAGTTTCCACGTCGCCGTTTACCTCCTCTGCTTTCTTGAGGACTTCTCGACCTATAACCAACTCTTCTTCAGATGGCTGCTCCCTCGTGTCCACCATTCTCATTATCAACCTCGCCATTTTCACTAGCTGCGTAGTATAAACTACAATGATTTAAGCAATCTAATTTAATGTTGTGAGTTTTAAATTATGTTGAATAAAATACAAGATATAAAACCTTCTCGGAATCATCACCATCCAACTTCTTCGTCCTAGACTTCCAAAAATACTGTGAGATTCCAATATACGTCGATACCCCTCTCACACGACCTGGATGTTGTTTTTTGTCGATTGCCCTAGCAAGAATGTCATCACGTCCTTTAGGCTTCCATTTTCCGGCCTTTACTTCTTGCTCGTAGATCCACTACATCATATACACCAAAAATAAATGTGAGAATAATCTTGAGATTACGACCGACCATATTTAGATTCTCACTTTTACATATTTACTAATATAAATTAATTTAAACTTACAATTGCCTCTTTGACACCTTGATCATACTCAGTGTCTTTCTTCCCAGGTTTAGGAGTGTGCCCGGCCAGCCAAGCGTCGTGACGATTGAACGTTCCACGCCCTTCCTTCTATTCATTCATCATAATAATGATATTCCCTCAAAAAGTGTATGATTAATACGAACATATATTCCACATTATAATAAAACACCTAATATAATAATTAAGTACTTACAAGCTTCTAGTTAATCAATTTATAACCACCTCGGGAGCCGTAAAAGATGGTCGATTTCTTTGAAATGTTCTGCGTGTTCTGGTTACTCATAGCCTTCAAAATAATTGTATTGAGTGGGTAAGCATGATGACAAAACACTAAATAAAAGTATATTTCTTTAAATATAGGTGGAATTATTAAAAAATTAAAGTGATGTCAATGATGAGGCTGAGATAAATTACCTGAGACTCTTGCGACTGCCTATACTTGATAAAATCATCCAATCTGACTGAGTGACGTAGGGGTACGTCATTGCTGGTAGTTCCATGTTAAGGTCCCTGGTCTCCATGTTGAACAAGCACTTCTTAGCAATCTTTGACTTCCATGTTCCGAGGGATTCCGCTGGTTTTGACAAGACATACTTCTCATTCTCTGCAGGGACAACGTAAACCTTTCTTATTCTACTCAGTAGCAATATTTTCCGCAGTTTATCCAATTTGTTGAAATGCGGCAAACTGAGAGGCACATGTTGTCTTACAACACAACCAATCCAACAAGCAAAATTGTCAGCAAAGTCACCAACCGGCAGCCCCGTATCTTTATCCCATTGAAGAGGATTAGGTACGTTTGTTTCTATTTCGTCTAGAGAAACCTTATGAACCGCTCTCCCCATACTGGTTTGCAAATTATAGACATCTTCATCTAACCCTTCGTCGTCGACAGACTCATTTCTTGCCTGTCTTTTCCGCTTTCCACCCATATCTAAAACGGTAAACACAAAAACCACATAACACCGTCCCAAATTATCACAATAAAGTGAGGTCAAACGAACCCCGTCCTTTTAAGCAACATCACGGTCTCAAATAATCACAATAATAACAATAACACAGTCTTAAATTTGCCACTAAACTGACTTAACACAAAAATAAAGTCAAATTATCACAAAAACAATAAGCTTTAAGCATGAAGTCGACGTAGCAAGAAAACCATCTCAAATAATTAAGTTACGGCTCATTAACAACGTGTCATTATAAGTGTTTTTTTTAAATCACAACTAACATTATCAAATAATGGTAAAATATCACAACTAAAAAAGGAAACAAAGACAGTAAATTGAGAAGACGAAGAAATAGGGTTTACTTGCTTCTTTATAAAAGACGAGAGGTCGAGGAGCTGAGAGAAAATATGAAGTAGATGGCAACGGCGACCGTCCCTTTAAGCAACATCACCGTCTCAAATTATCACAATAAACAGAGGTCAAACGAAAACCGTCCCTTTAAGCAACATCACCGTGTCAAATTATCACAATAACAATAATAACACAGTTAAGCATGAAGTCGACGTAGCAAGAACACCATCTCAAATAATTAAGTTACGGCTCATTAACAACGTCTCATTATAGGTGTTTTTAGTAAATCACAACTAAAATTATGAAATTATGGGGAAATATCACAACTAAAAAAGGAAACAAAGACAGTAATTTGAGAAGACAAAGAAGTAGGGTTTACTGGCTTTTTTATTAAAGACGAAAAGTCGAGGAGTTGAGAGGAAAGATGAAGTAAATGGCGACGACGACGAGGGTTTCAGGGAAGGGCGATGTAAATGGCGACGACGAAGGCGAAGATGAAGGCGCGTTGGTAAATGGAAGCTCAGTGTTCGAGGGTTAATTAGTGGTTTAGTTTATGTGTCTCGAATAATAGACTTGCATGTGTTTCGTTTCTTGGCGCTAATATGAAAAATACTTACCACGGAAAAAGACTAACCATTGTTACATTAAAAACGTGACGACGGTTAAAAAAAACCCGTTTTCTTTTTGTAAATTAACAACGGGTTTAACCGTTGTCTTTACTTAATTCATTTTTTAAATAAATTTACATAACCATGTGTTAATTATTGAATTGATTATACGTATATATACTTTTTTTTATCATAATAGTGTCATTGCTTGGCGCTAATATGAAAATACTTACCACGAAAGAAGATGAACCGTTGTTACATTAAAAAAGTGACAACAGTTAATATGACACCCCGCTATTTTAAGACTCTAAAATATAACATAAGAGCGATTAAATGCAGCGGAAATACGAGATTTTAAAAACTTTTATGAATTCAAAGCGAAGCGTCATCATCATAACTAAAGCGCAAAGTAAAAGCAATAGATAAGTTATACAATCCGACAAAATAAAGAGTGTTGGGGAAAACATATCCCACGAATAACAACCATAATTAAAAGGTAAGTCTACTAATCGGAAACTAAGGCCTAGGTGAAACTTCTCGCTAGCCACCGTCTTGCCCCAAATAGTCACCAACTAGTACCTGACATTCATGAAAACATGAATGCCACGGTCAGTGGGGAATAACTTAAGGTCCTCCCAGCCACGATACGATGAAATTCATGTAGACAACAATAATGAACATCATAGAGAAATGAGAGAGACTAATCATGCATGCATAGATTTATCAATATGTGAGAATTCATAAATTGCGGGTAAAACACGATAACATGATATTAACATGATATTAACATGACATTAACATGACATTAACATGATAATAACATTAACCTTAACATTAATATTAACACAACAAATATAGAACA
>VHZZ01003918.1:58130-68459 GCA_009801015.1 Silene noctiflora
ACCTAGCTTAACCATCTTCTAGAATCGTCTAGTATTGCATTGCTCCTTGTGGATTCGACACCTAAAGTGCTACAAAAACACCGTGCACTTGCGTTATTAAACTTTTCACATCAATCATCAGTCATCACCGTCTCAAATTTTCCGTCTCCGTAAAGTATGCCTTAAACTAATAATTTATTTGAGGATTTAGACTATATGAATAATGAATATGATGTTTTCTTCATAGGATAATAGATTGATAGAAAATTAGAATTATTGAAATGGTTTTATGGTTGAGTGATTGTAAGCAATTAGCCAAATTAGGTTTAGAAAATTGATGAGCAAGCATTAGCAATTTGCCGATTAGCCGATTATCTGAATAATGAATTTGGAGAGGAAATGGTGAAGGATCTGGAAAATGCACGATGAAGGAATGGTGCGGAAGTACGGAAGTTTCACATGGAAATTGTTGGTGGTTTTTGTTGATTGAAAATAGAGTTCATCTCTATTTGTTGGTTGTATTTGGTATTTTTGTTGGTTGTGGTTTTGTATTAGGCTAGGCCTATGTTTAATGTGGAGTTGGCCCAATCCTCGAGTTGGTATTTTCCATGTAATTGAAACGGTTTCTTAATTTAATATATTTTTACATTTCATCAAAAAGAAAATAATGATTTTAATTTTTTGTTTTCCCTTTGAAAGTTTTCTACAATTAGCTGATTAGGTATAAGAAATTATCAAGTAAGCTTTAAATTGTTGTTTGTAGCTTTGTGGTTAGTGGAATTGACCAGAATATTAACCTTTGGCCTTTTGACAAACTAGTACGGAGTATATGTTTTAATAAGGCATTTTCCATGCTAATCGCAAAAATGGAACGAGTTTTTTCCGCAATGACGTATGTGAATAACAAATTTAGAAATAACATGGGAAATCAAGTATTGAATGATTGCTTAGTCACATTTATAGAGAAAGATGTTTTTCGTCTAGTTCAAACCAACGTACTAGATCGCATTTTCTTGCCTTAAAGCCCTTAGCGTAAATTGTATTATGAATAAGTAATTATATTTTCGTGTTTTTTTTATACTCTATAAATTTTATTAAAACGCCCTCATTCCGTAAATCCTAGATTCGCCACTGCATGCACGGCATAATTCGCTCAGTTGAACCAAAATAATAATAATTATAATTTGATACAGATAAGCATTAGCAATAATTTTGAGAATGGCTTCATGGCATATCGTCCACTTCAAGTTAATCATGGATGTATTCATATAGCCATTGAATACGGTCTCATACTCACATGTAGTAAATCACCCCAAGATTTAACAACATGCAAATAGCGTTCGTCTTTTGAGTTGTTTAATTTGTAAATTAAAACTGATTTAATGATAGTGAAACTTTTAATTTGATAAAAGAATTTTCTAAAAATAAGATAAGTCGTTTTTTTTTTTTTTTTTAGAAAAATTATATAGTAAAATTACTCCATTTATAATTTGATACTTTGCCATATTTCTCCTATTTTGCTTATTTTTCATTGAATAAATGAATACAGTTATATAGACATCGAAAAAAATAGAAGATGATCATATTGAGTATTTCCTTCAAAAAGAAATATTCTTAAAATATGGTAGAACGTATACTAATCAACTAAAATCATTTGCCTGGTTGATGATATCACTCCAATGTCACTATGAAGAAGTCATTTGCCTTCTTAAAAGTATTTGACAACTAATGATCGATGAAGTACCTTGATCCTTGGAGATTTGTAGTTGTATCTCATAGAACAATATCTGTTTTAAGATAAAAGCATGCTACACATCAAAGCGTCGTGGGACACCATCCGTCACAAGCTGAATACGGATAATGTCCCTCTCACAATAAAACAAGTGGAAGTACAAGTGGGTGTGAAATGGAGTATTTATGTTTGGTGCCACTTGCATATTGTGAGAGAGGCACTATCCGTTTTCAGCTTGTGACGGATAGTGGCCGTCTTTGATGGGAATTTGGTGTAATTCAATTTGGTTGGGTTGTACAAAATCTTGTAGCCATCATCAAATCCGTTTTTCGTCAAAGGATCACATGGGACAGTGACTTCTACGTGCAAATCTTATTTTATCCAAATGTCAACACATCAATTATGCTTTTTCTTTTTTTTTTTTTTGGAAAAAGGGAGGCCGAAGCAAGATTACATATAACTATGGATCGAGTTACACTATAGCGTTGCGCAGTAGTTGTGTATCATGGAGCATTATAGGCTGAACCCCATCACCCCATCAAAAGGAGCATGAAGCTCATGGTCAGCGAAAGGAAACCCAAGTGCTAAAGTTGACAACTTATTAGCACATAAATTTGCTACCCTATACATATGCACATACATACTCCTCACCCTAAGCTAGTAAATACTTGCAATCTTTGATAAAGGATCCATAATAACTAAGGTTGTCTTTAATATTACCATTAACAAGGTTCACCACAATTTTTAAATTTGTTCCACGATAAATTGGCTTACTCTGAATCTTTTAACCAATTTAAGGTCAAACCATATACCACCAAGCACAATACCACATACCTATTTGGTTAAACTAGTTGACCAATTTAAGGCCAAACTTTGAATTTGCTCCACAATGAGTTGTCCTACTTCATATCTAATTCTAACTATTCAAAATAATGTTATGTTTGGTTAAACTAGTTAAAAAGGTAACCGAAACATAAAATATCAGCGGAAAACTGTGAGCTGAACAAATAAGCTAAATCACGTCCTTAAATTAAAAAAAAAAAAATATGATAATTGGGGTCCTTAACTCCTTATCATGGTGTTAACTCATCAATGGATTGAGTATTAGTACAAACTATCAAAAGTCAATCCCATGCACCTTGTATAAAAGAGCAACCTTGCATCCCATTATTTCATATTCTCATCTCCTCAAATTAAACACATAATCATAAAACACATAATCAAGTAATTACTAAAATGGGTGTGTCAGGTAAACTTGAAGTAGAAGTTGACATTAAAGCATCAGGGGATGTGTTCCATGAGTTATTTGGAAGTAGGCCTCACGATGTCTCCAACTTTACTCCTGATGTTATTCACGGTTGTGATCACCATGAGGGTGAACTTGGTCAAGTTGGTTCTGTCATTGAATGGGAATATACCGTTGGTAAGTACTAACTATATCATGCATTATTCTTCCTTTAGTAAGTGTCCCTTAAGACGGCATTATCCGTCTCAAGTTTTAGACAGGTCAAATAGTGCATATCACTTGTGTATATAAGAAGCTTAATACGGATAGCGTTGTATTTAGTGAAAATATACCTCTAATTATTCTCTATTTATTTAGGCTCTTAACGTGTGCTCTAAGGGCACACGTTAGAAAAATCAGTTTGCTTAATACATACGTCTCAGAATTGAATGTCTACATACAGGTGGGAAGAAAGGTGTTGCAAAGGAGCTAGTTGAGCTGGTGGACGAGGAGAAGAAGATCATAAGATTGAAAGTCATCGACGGAGATATACTTAAAGACTACAAGAGTATGACCGTTACTATTCACGTCGTACCTCAGGGAGATTTTGACGCAATCAAGTGGGAAATTGATTTTGAGAGGTTTGACGATTTTGGGCCTTACCCAACTGATTTCATGGACGCTGCAATCAAAGTGACCAGAGATATTGAGGCACATCATCTCAATGAGTGACCGATCCATTATCATTGCCTTCGTTAATGGTGTTGTGTCGTGTCGTGTCGTGTCGTGCCATGCCGTGTTTATGATCGTTTTGTGTGTAACGACTATACAAGTGAATAATGGTCGATGATCAAGTATTGATTCATTATTTGGTTTCTTTTATGGTGTGCTTTGGTTTATGTTAAATGAGTTGTTATGTTTGGCTCAAGGAGTTTGATGTTGAAACTTTGTAACATCGTCATATTCAATGTATTTCTATTTTCAATGTATTTCTATTTTCGGTTAAATCTCATGGCACTCTTACATTTGACCTTTTGCCCAAATTCTTAAATTTGTGCACACAGTAAGTGGATTATACATCTGATATACTACCATCAATTTCATAGTTTTTGAGCATTATAATAAAAATTATGAGTTTTACCATAAAGTTTCTGAGCTCATTTACTTAGACAATTAGCTAAAAAATTACAATAAAACTCAAAAACATTACAGATAAACTTAGTTAAATTTGAGTTTTGACAAGAAAAAAAAAATTAAAATCTAACATATAAACTTTTATAAGCTCAAAAATATACACATATGCTCAAAAACAAATAAAGTTTGACATAATTAGCTCAAAAATATATATATATATATATATATATATATATATATATATATATATATATATATATATATATATATGTTCAAGAACAGATAAAGTATGAGGTAGTACATCCAATGTATGTTTCTTTTTCTCATTGTGCACATAGTACCCTTCAAGATCAAATTTTGTGCACATTAGTTACCTTTACTTGTTAACTCTGTCAAATATTGTTAACGGTAGACTTTTGAATGATGAATTAATTTTTAAAGTTAGTTAAACTAACTAATTTTTGAAGTTGTATAAAATACTCTGTTTGGAGTAGGACTTTGAAAGTGCATAGAGTCAGCTATTATTCCTAGTACGTCTACATCACATCTCAGTCGTTTACACATTTCAGCTGTTTGTCCACTGGTTAATAACCAGCAATGTATTTACACATCCTTAACTGTAATCTGCATTTCACAGAAATCATAATAATAACTCACAAAAATCTCAATTCAATGCCTGGTACTGTCTTCTACTTCCTGTTACTAAATTTAATAATGAATCAACACACTAAACTCAACATGGTATCAGAGCCTCGGGAATGAGGAGACTGATAACCACCATTTGGTTGAGCAGTTACTAACATTTACTCACTCGTTGTACCATCCTTCTGCCTATATTTAGTGCAGTCCTTTATCCTGGTAATTCCATCAAACTCATCTTATCTATCCTTCTTCCTCTCTACATCATTCTCTTTTCATCCATGGAAAATCCTTTCAACACTGAAACCTCTGAAAACATCAATACAATGTCAACAACTTCAGCTATGGAACCTACAGATCCTTTATACTTTCATCCAGCTGAATGTGTTCATCCTTTGGTGGTGGACACAAAATTATCAGGCATTGAAAACTACCTGGAATCGAAAAGACATATGGAAATCACCATCTGCTCCAGGAGGAAACTGGGCTTCTTAACTGGTGTAGTTAAGAGACCTGCCAATGATCCTAAAAAAGAAGCAGCCTCGGATACTTGCAATAGTTTGCTGATCAACTGGATTCTCCAAAATGTTGAGAAACCCATCAAGAAGTAAGTGTTGTACACTAGAACAGCAAAGGAAATATGGGAATACCTGCAAAAGCAGATCTCAGTAAGCAATGGAGCTAGAAAATTCAGACTCAATAAGGAGCTAGAAGATTTGGAACAAGGTGATAAAGATATCCGTGAATACTTCATTGAACTCTGGATTTTATGGAAAAATCTTGAAATTATGAGTGATTGGCCAATAGTCACACAAATCACTCCTGAAGTGAATGTCTGGTTGGATACTCAGCACAAAGAACAAGAAGAAAGAAAACTGCTCCAGTTTCTCAATGGTCTTCACTCATCCTACTCCACCATGAGGACCAATGTGTTGATGATGTCCCCATTACCAACAGTGGAGGAGGCTGTTGCCTTGTTTCATCATGAGGAGGCTCAAAGGAGGAACTACAAGACAAATGAAAAAATGGTAGCTGACAATTCAGCTTTCTTTGCTGGTTCTGGATCTGGTCAAAAGGAGCTTGATCCTAACACCCTCTTCTGTCATGTGTGCAACAAGAAGGGGCACACCAAGGACAAGTGTTAGAGGGTGATTGGATATCCACCTGATCAGGGTGGCTATTAGGGTGGATTTCAGGGTGGCTATCAAGGTTCAGGATCCAAACATTCTAAGCCTGGAATGAACAAAGTGAGACAAGGTTCCAGCTCCAAACATGGAAAGGTGACAGCAAATGCTATGGTGGGTGAAGGTTAGTCTGACATTGGAGGAAACATCACCTTGACTACTCAACAATTTGAACAGCTCATGAGCAGTCAAAGAGGCAAAGGCAGCCTTTATCCTTAAACTAAGGATGAAATGAACTTGAGGCAAACTTTGCAGGAATGGCCTACCTAAACTGTAGTTATGCTTCTAATACCACACAAAAGTGGATAATAGACTCTGGAGCATCCAATCATATGGTATCTGACCTAACTGTCTTGGAAAACATAAGAACTTTGGAAACTGAGCACAAGATAAACCTTACCTAATGGAGAAACCACCATTGTCTCACACATAGGAACCTACACTTGTGCCAATGGCTTAACTTTAAAGAATGTCCTATTTGTTCCTGCATTCAAACATAACCTTCTATCTGTCCAAAAACTAACACAAGATGAACATTGCTATATGATATTTTATGCCAAGTTGTGTGTTATACATGACTCTCTTACCATGAAGACTAAGGGGATTGGAACAGAACACAAGGGTGTATATTACTTATTAAATAATGACAGTCAGTCACACCCTAAGTCAACTACTCAGTATGTTAATATGAAGTACCCAACTCTATGTAATGTTAATGTTTCTGTTGAATTAGGAAAGGATTCAAGTAGCACATTTTCACAACCCTGTAATGCACTTGATCCTATATGTAATGATTTGTCTAATATCAATGTTCAGGACTCTGATGTTTGGCATTTGAGAATGAGAGATGCTCCTGGTGATAAAATACATTCCAAATATTCCTAAACATACCCAACAAAAATAAAAAAGGATTGTATCACATGTTCCCTGGCCAAACAGACTACGTCACCATTTCATGTAAAAAATGACAAAACTACAGGGATATTTGATCTGGTTCATGTGGATATATGGGGACCATACAGAAAAGAAACAAGAACTAAGCACAAGTATTTTCTAACACTAGTAAATGACCATAGAAATGCCACTTGGGTCTACTTGATGCATCAAAAGTATGAGGCTGCACAACTTCTCATGCACTTCTACAAATTCATAGAAAACCAGTACAATAAAAACATCAAAATTCTAAGATCTGATAATGCACTTGAGCTCACTGAGGGAGATAGCAAAGAATTCCTATTGTCAAAGGGTGTTTGGCAGCAAACTAGCTGTGTTGACAGACCCCAGCAAAATGGAGTAGTGGAAAGAAAACACAAGCACCTTCTTGAGATTTGTAGGGCTATAAGATTTAGCTCAGGACTACCTCTATCATTCTGGGGTGATTGTGTGCTCACGGCTGCATTTCTCATAAACAGATTGTCTACTCCTCTTCTGAAGAATAAAACACCTTATGAGGTTTTACTCAATAAAGTGCCCAACTATGAGATGATGAGGGTATTTGGGTGTTTAGCAATGGTGTACAATCCAATTAGAGACAAGGACAAATTCTTACCAAGGAGTATTCCTTGTATTTTCATAGGATATCCTCTCTCTCAAAAGGGATATAGGGTTTATGATATAATCTAGAAAAAGGTGTTTGTATCCAGGGATGTTAAATTTCATGAAGCAGTATTTCCTTGCAAGATCAAAAATTTTGTCCAATTCATTCCATCTCTACACTCAGGGAAATATCAACTTGAGACACCTCAACTACTGGAAACTGGTACAGACTTTCTAGACCCTAACAGGCCCACAGCAGAGCAGCCTGTCCTAACTGAGGTGTCAAGCTCAGAGGACCAACCTCAGGAAATCAATGCTCCATCAGAAATCACCAATGCTTCAGAAAGACCAAGAAGGGATATGAGGGCCCCTGAGTGGACTAAGGATTCCATTGTTCATAATCCAGTAATGGCTCCCACCACAATAGCTAATGTGGTTCAACTTCATTTGTATAAGTCATTTGCTGGTCATATTAGCACAACAACCACTGAAGCTGATCCACTCATATTTCAGGAGGCCATCCAACACCCCAAATGGATTCAAGCTATGAAAAATGAATTACAAGCTTTACATGAAAATAACACTTGGATCCTCACTGATTTACCTAAGGGCAGAAAGTCAATAGGGTGCAAATGGATATATAAAACTAAATATAATCCAGATGGGTCGGTTGAAAGACACAAGGCCAGGTTAGTGGTGCAGGGGTTTAGACAAATGTATGGTGTAGATTATGATAAAATATTTTCCCCTGTAGCAAAAATGTCAACTGTTAGGGCATTACTTGCTGTCATAGCCATCAAAAATTGGGACACCTGCCAGATGGATGTTGTCAATGCTTTCCTCCATGGAGATTTGCTAGAAGAAGTTTATATGAAGCTACCTTAGGGGTACAGTGATGGAAAATTGCACTGCTTTGGTTAGGGGGAGAGTAATAATCCTGCAACTGAAGGAAAAGTTTGCAGATTGCTCAAATCCCTTTATGGACTAAAGCAGACACCTAGGCAATGGTTCTCAAAACTATCTCATGTTTTGCTCAATTGTGGATTCAAACAATCTCATGTAGATCATTCCCTCTTTATCAAGCAGCACAATGGCTACACCATAGTTATCCTTATTTATGTAGATGACATGGTAATTGCAGGAGACAATTCTGCTGAAATTCAAGCTCTCAAAGCCCATCTTCATTTCTCTTTTCATATGAAAGATCTGGGAGTACTGAACTACTTTCTAGGGCTGGAAATTGAAAGAAGCAGTGCAGGTATATTCATATCTCAGCAGAAGTACACCCTAGATTTGTTTAAAACCTTTGGCATAGACAAATCTAGGGCCATCCAACTTCCTGTTAATCGTGTCATCAAATTGGAGCCAGGAAAATGGACTTCTTTACCCCATCCAGACACATACAGAAAATTGGTGGGCAAACTCATCTATTTTGCCATTTCAAGACCTGATATTGCTTTCTCTGTTCAACTCTTGAGTCAATTTCTTCAAGCTTCCACATCTGATCATATGCAAGCAGCACGACGAGTGCTAAGGTATCTCAAATCAGCTCCCGGTCAAGGAATCCTCTTTGCCAGCAATTCAGCAGCACAACTCACTACATACTGTGACTCTGAATACAGGGCTATGGCTATGACTACCTGTGAAGTCACTTGGCTGTTCCAGCTGCTTCAAGATTTAGGCTTACAACACTTAGGCCCCGCTCATCTCAAGTGTGACAATCAAGCTGCCTTGGCTATTGCTGCCAACCCCGTCTATCATGAACGTACTAAGCACATAGAAGTGGATTGTCATTTCATCAGAGAAAAGATCCAACAGGGCCTTCTAACCATATCCTATGTTAACACCAAGGAGCAGGTGGCAGACGTGTTCACCAAATCCTGTCTCATATCTCAACACAAGCACCTACTTTCCAAGATGGGAGTTGCATCAGGCTTACACTCTCATCTTGAGGGGGAGTGTAAAGAGAGGCCAGAAATTGACAAGCACAAGAATCCAGGCACTCAACTAAAACCACAAGATAAAAAAGCTTATTCCCATTTAAAAACAAAAGAAAAAGATTAGAAGTAGATCAATAGGAGTAGGACTTTGAAAGTGCATAGAGTCAGCTATTATTCCTAGTACCTCTACATCACATCTCAGTCTTTTACACTATTCAGTTGTTTGTCCACTGGTTAATAACCAGCAATGCATTTCACAGAAATCATAATAATAACTCACAAAATTCTCAATTCAATGCTTGGTACTGTCTTCTACTTCCTGTTTCTAAATTTAATAATGAATCAACACACTAAACTCAACAGTTTGCACAAATACTCCTCAAGTTTTAGATGTTGCATAACATACCCCTGAACACTCTAAAGCCGATATTTGTGATATAACATTAGCTCGTGGATTGCATTTAAAGGCATATTTCCCCTGTTTATTGGAGATAATAATATGTGAAAACACTACTAAAAACATAACTCATGTACTCATCTAATATAAGTTCATCTTCAAAAGGGCTCCTCATGGAGAATAAAAATTTGCCTTAATGTAAGAAAAAAAATCAACATAAGGTTTTCTAGACCCACGGCAGCAAAACCTATTCAAACTATACTAAAACCGTGGTGATTGTGAATGCTTTTAATGACGCAAACATAAAAATGAAGACTTTTATCATGGTAATGGAGATGAAGCTCAACAAGTTCATAAGTCCATACAAGATTTGAAAATGTGAGGAGATTACGGTATATTGTGATATACCGTAATCAGAATAATATCGATATTATGGAAAAAGTTAATTATGTTTACCATTCTTAAGAGATACTATTATTATATTTAGATCTTTAGGGTACTATAAATGCGGAACTCTTGTAATTGTTGGAGGCACGAACAATTATCAATAATACTACGATTAC
>VHZZ01003920.1:61231-77574 GCA_009801015.1 Silene noctiflora
GCCAACAAGGTCAAACCAGAAATAATCCAAAAATCAACACAGGGGCTCCCAGCCGGTCGTGGACAGGCAGCCAGTCCATCGGCTGGGGAAACAACCACGACTAAAATCTCACATTTGAAACAGAGGAATCCCAGCCGGCCAATGGACCGGCAGCCGGTCCACCGGCAGCCGGTCCACCGGCTGGGCACACCTGACATTTGAAAAGTCAACCAAAACATACAGAGTGTTCCCAGCCGGTTGGCAGACCGGCTGCCGGTCCACCGGCTGGGACACGCCCAACTCAAAAATAACACAAAATGGAACAGAATGTTCCCAGCCGGCTGGCAGACCGGCTACCGGTCCACCGGCTGGGGACACCTGTACACGACTTTCTGCATTTTACATGTAACATGATATTTCCGACTTAATTTTCAGCAAGAGTATGATACGATAACATGTAAAACACGTAAACATATGATTTCCAACATTCATTTGAACCAACATCCAACATATGATAAACACCCAACATTATCCACAATTTACCCATATGAAAAGCATACAAATTAACTCAAACATATGAAGAGTAACCATTTTCATCATTTGAACATGAAACTAAACCATTCTTGCATACATATTACTAGAGAAACATCAAGATTCACAATTTAAGTCTAACATGTCATTGAAGAACCAAATTAAGCAACTTTATCATGAAATTCAACCAAATAAACCAAGTAAACAACAAAACTTCCAAAGTATCGCCGAGTAACCTATCATCGTTACCTTATGCTTCTTAAACTTCGTAAAAATCCCCAACAATGCACTTGTCTTCTCCCAAATCTTCACCTAGACAACAAAGGAAACATATTTAGACGAGAATTTCAAAATAAGAGAGTCGGGACAGAATTTCAAACGTCTTCGAGACAAAATTTTTCTTACATAGAAAGATGGAGGATGAAGAGAGGAGGAGAATGRCGCAAACGRCACTCGAAACGGATTAGAGATGAGGAAGTTATGAGGATTTATGTGAAGAAGAGTGAAGAGGGMAACAATRGTGAGGGTTTGCTGGAAAAATGGAAATAGGGAGATGAATGAAGGGTTAGATGAGGGTTTATGAGAGGAGAGGGAGATAAATGGGTCTATTATTATGTCTAGGCCCAAACATTATAAGATGAGTCGGGATTTGCTCATTTTACGTCCAAATGCTACTATACATTTAAGACGGACCATAATATTATTTATATAAATATACACTATACAGTTCACATTTTACGAAAATAATATTTAAAATCATAATTAGCCTAATTTAATTATTAAAATAGTCTATATATATATATTTTCACCCAAAATGCGATTAAACCGAAATTTATTTTAAATAACTTGTTAATTTTTTTTTTAAAACTTAAATTCGAAATTGCGGGTGTTACAAGGCATGCATGCATTGGTCAATAAATAGGCATGCATTGGTCAAAATTATAAATAATGGAAAATAATTACAACGGTTGACAAAGAACCGTTGCTATATGTCTTTAAGTGACAACGGTTTTGGGATAACTGTTATTACATTGTGTAATACGGTAACGATTTCTACAAAACCGTTGTTAAATTATATATTGACAAAAAATTACACCCGCTGTCATTTTCTTTAAATAAAAGTATAATCATGAGAGAAAAAGAAATGTTATTAAGCTCCAAATTTAATGTTAGACAAAGATAAATATTGATCAGACATCAAAAGCTTGAGCAAATCATATCAAACAAGAAAAATTCAACACTTTAAAAAACATATAATTGATTTCATTAAAAATAACCGATATTGTATTACATTCATCAGACGTCAAAAGAATTAAAATAATCCGGAACAATCCCGGTTAAGAGTAAAAAGCTTTTCTCACACTGCCACCAACAATCCAGAATTATATTTATTATATCGCTAACTTCTGGGTCATTAGGCTCATATTTTGCAATAACAGATTGAATGTATGCAAGTACACGTCTTGCATATAGAGATAAGGTAGGACGAGTAAAACTCAACATATCTCTTGCGGCAGTCAACCTGCGAGTTTCAAGCCGACGAGGGTATGAAGACCACGATGATGATGATGACGCTTGGTTGACAAGACGGACTGTTTCAAGCCTCTTAATCCAATAATTATGTTGATATTCAATGGATGCTTTCATCAATGGGTGTTGATCAGCGGGAAGCCCGGCTAGAACCTCCTCCTCATCTGAAATCAAATTTGTAAGGGCCTCTTCATTGTTAATTAAAGTTTGGTTAATTGCTGTCATGAGTGTTTCTTCAATTTTTGAATGATGCTTTATTTGACCAATGGATGATGTTAATTTTTTGAGTGAGTTTATTTAAAAGAGTGGATAGTAACAGTAAAAAAGAAATAATATAGTAAATATATGAATTTGAATGGATACTAACGGTCAAACTACACAATTTTCCATGCATATATATGCAACGATTCATAATAAGAATGAGATGGTCAAATCATGTATACTTTATATAGACAACAGTTTGGCTAAAACCGTTGTTGAATTTGACAACGACTATAGTAAAACCGCGTTCATTTGTTTAATTTGACAAAGGATGTTGGAATCCTATGTAACTAGGATGTTGGAGTGTATTTTTTTTAAAAGTAGAGGTGCAAGTGAGATTAGCCTATATTTGGGGGGTATAAGTGAAAATAACTAATAGATAAATTGGTATAAGTGGGCTTTCTTGAAAACTAAGAGTGCTAGTGGAATTAGCCCAGACCAGAAGGGTACAAGTGAAAGTTTCCCATTAATTAAATACGCATGAGAACGGTACATGAAATTAAATAGGTTGTATTTTTCTTTTGTAATTTTTATTTTTCTAATAGGGAGGTTATTTTTCTGATGCAGTGTTTTGGTGGTGGTTGGAGGTGGGTGGTGGGCTTGTGGTAAGGCGGTTTGAGATAATTGTATTGGTAGATAGAGAACTGAAATAAGGGGTATTATTTCTTTGATGACATGTCGTGAGTATATATGGTCTTAAAGATTCATGAAAAAGAAAACAACATCGATTATGTGAGACGTCTCACAATAACTATAGTATGAGATCACTAGTAATTTAGACGGAGGTATTATAGACAATAATAGGTTTTAGGTTCGAATCCCCCCTTCCGTGTCTTTATTTTAATGCGACTAAATGTGAATTTTCTAAGCAGGAAAAAAAGTGTTCTAATTTCCTCCTATAGTCCTATATTTACCAAACGACATTATAATGAGGAAAATGTACTAGGGCAGCAAAATAACTTATGAACTTGTTTTAGTACTATTCCTTTTATATCGATCATTGGTTTACCTGTTTTATTTTAAGAGTGTCTCAACTCTCAATCATCAGTTTACCATTTAATATCAGAAAAGTTTTTAATGGATAATTTCTTTTTCTTTTTTTTGATAAAGAGAGCTTAAATAAATAAAAGTCAATCGTAAAAAGCTCGATTACAAAGGGTGGGGCAAAATGCCACACAAAACAAACATTAGACAAACTAATATCTAGAGTGGAGAAATGGATAATAGCATCCGCAAGCTTCAAATGAGGTGAGGCTTTCAATAGTATCCTAAACTCAAGAATAATGTTAGCGAAGGGGTCGCACGGGGCGTCTAGCATCATAATAGAGTTCACATCTATAACAACCCCTTCATACCCAGCCAAGGTAATCGAGAGATGTCACCATCTCGGTTTTGCGAGGCAGTGAATTGGAACTACAATTAAGTAACACATTAAATAAATACATATTCAGTGAATTACAAAATGAATAAATGAATAACAAATGTGAATGATTCATTTTACAACTTGCCTAAGGTCTATGTTATCTACCATGGGACTATGCAACTCAACTCCAAGTATCCATGTCGTGGCCCGGATCCCGATCATCACCATATCTAAACCTTTACTCGAACTTCTCCCTATATGACCAGAAATATCATATGGTTTATAGACCACCCTAATTAAAGCAGGCGACAGTTTACACCCAACCAACACACGTCAGTTTCAATAATACAAATACTCATGAAATGACATGTGAATATGCAATGTAATACGAGAGTTCATTACACGGCCTCAAAAACCACCTCACCAGTACCGGGAACACACCCAGGGTACCAAAGAACCTGGTGACGCTACCGCAGCATCGCCCTCCATAAAGTCGGACCGCAGCCTGTTAAACAGGTACTCGGGACACACCTGCGGTAGTGAGTCTGGGAGCTAACCGGACCCCTGCCAAATGTCGTGACACCACACGAGTCCTTCCATAACTTAAGCCATTAACGTGAACGTCCGTTTTGAAGTGGAAAGCTGCAAGAGAAGACCCAAGCGTAAGGTGGTCTCCCAACTGCCTTACGTCTCCTCAACAACAATACAATAGAAACACAACCCCGCCAACGACCTCCAACATCCACCAACCTCCACCAAGCACACTAATCCTACTCTAAGAAGCCACATCTTACAATTAATCAAGTAATGCTGTAACACCCCCATTTATACAGGAGCCTTTAGCAAGACATTCCCGAATAAATAAGATTGTTACCATCTCGGTTTTCCGAGGTAGTGAATAACAAAGGTAACGAAACAATAGTACTTTACATTAAAACATTAGCGTTGAGGCCTTTATTACAAACAATACTAAAAGTACTTAAATTATTAAAATACATCGCAGCGGAAAGTAAAACTGAGTCATTAAACTAATGNTGAGGCCTTTATTACAAACAATACTAAAAGTACTTAAATTATTAAAATACATCGCAGCGGAAAGTAAAACTGAGTCATTAAACTAATGTGGTCTATACTTCTAAGTCTTTCTGTTGCCTCAAGCCGTCCAACTCCCAACTTAGCCTACTGAAGTCTTGTCAATCAATCTGCTCCCCAAAATTGGTTCATCACAGGTGTTCACGAATACATGGTCAACCATGAGGTTGAGTAGAATATACATAAACAACACAACAATAAAAATGCATACAATATTATGAGACTATGCAACTGATGCACCTTCGCATCATGATACATCACACACTTCAGTCCACCACGTGATTACAGCCCGATTCACCCACCCCGCCATTCCCTAGGCCGAGGTACAACTCAACCGTCGTTGAGATCCAGGACCGCGCCTGAGGACACCATGGTCATGCCTGCAGACAAGCCATGGGTCTCAAAACATGTTCAAAACCCGTGCACGAACACTCTTTGTCCCCGTCTGTTTCGTGCTTCTCCGGCCACCACCGTCGCCGTCGACAGTCAACCCTAGGTCAGAATATGGTCACGATAGTATAGGGTGCAAGTCACGGTCAAAACACGGGTCCTATATGGTTCGTATATCAATTGCGTCGATCTCTAATACTAGCTATATGAACGATTAACGAATTAATTAGAAATTATAAGACCGTCTTACCTCCTTCCAATTATGCGATTGCCATTCTTTCTAAATCTCCTCTCAATTACGAAATCCTAGAAATTATGATGGTAAAGGCTAGGGTTAGGTTAATGTCTTTCCTTTTATACTAAGCCAGGCCCATACAAACCCATTATAACCCGAATAATAATTACGATATTATTATTAATTATCGTCTCATTACTAATTATTATCTATTGTTGTTATTTATTATCAATTATTATTATTATTATCATTATTGTTATTGTTATTATTATTATTATCACATGCCGATCATTAACATCGTCTTGTAATTAATTATTATTTTGAGCCTTTTAATTAATTACTAACATTTACGTTTATCATCCGTAATAACTTTTCTGTCTATCTTGTGCTGTAGCATCTTCTGCCGAATCAATGCTGGTGTGTTAGTTAGTCCAAATGGCATAACCACAAATTCATAGTGTCCGTATCTAGTCCTGAATGCGGTCTTTGGAATATCTTCGTCCTTAATCCTCAATTGATGGTATCCCGATCTCAAGTCAATTTTAGAAAATACTCCAGCCTCACTTAACTTGTCAAATAAATCATCAATCCGAGGCAAAGGGTACCGATTCCAAATAGGTCCAGTTCCAGGTTTTAAGTCGATTCCAAAGTCAATATCCCTTTGAGGTGGTAATCCAGGTATCTCCTCTGGAAACACATCCTGAAAATCCCTTACTACTTCGATATCCCCAGTGTTCAACGTTTCACTCCTCATATCCCTTACATGACACAGAATTAACTGTCCTCCCTTCCTTAAACATGATTTCAAGGTAACTGTCGATATGAGCTTCATCTTGTGTTTAACCACAAATCCCTTATAAGATACTCTTACTCCCTTAGGTCCTTTCAAAGTGACTTTCTTTTGATGACAACCAATAAAGGCTTTGTATCTCCCCAACCAATCCATCCCAAGGATTACTTCAAAACGTCCCAAAGGAAATTCAATCAACTCGGTAAGAAACACAACCTCCCTAATCTTAACAGAAACATTCTTATAGACTCGACTACAAGGTATTGAGTCTCCCGAAGGTATATCAACTACATATTTAATCACATAAAATTCTTTTAACCCTAAGGTCCTAGCATGTTCACTAGCAATAAAAGAATGGGTAGCCCCCGAATCAAACAAAACATAGGTAGCCAAAGAGTTAACAGGAAAGATACCCGTGACAACGTGAGCATCCTCCTCTATAGCTTCTTTCCCCATCATGAATAGCTTTCCAACGCTCGTAGCTCCTCCTTGACTACCTCCAGATGTCCCTGTCTGCTGTCCTCCACTATTCATTATCTTCTGAACATTATTATTCCCATTGCCTTAATTAACATTGAAGCAATTTGGTGTAGCATTGTTATTGAAGTTCCCTTGATTATTCCAGTCACCAAATCTCTGATTATTCACATAGCCCGAAGTAGAAGTGCGATAACCTCCACCTTGATTAGATAGATTAGTGTGGCAATCTACCTTCTTATGTCCAAAGTTCCTACATCTAAAACACTTAGTCCCTCCAGTTCCTCCTGACACCATTCGACCTCCATTACCACGGCCAAATGACCCTACCGATGCATTATTAGAGGAAAAGTTACGATACCGATTAACATTCTGCTTCTTACTTCCTCCTTCTCCAGTGGAATCACTCTTCCTTTTCTCCCCTTTCTACTTCCTTTCCTCCTTAAGCATGTCCACAATTCTCTCTGCATGCCCGGCTCGTTGATAGATATCATCCATACTTTCTGGTTGACCAGCCGTCAGCCTTTTCTTATTATCCATCGTCAGTCCTTTCTCAAACCTTAGTGATAAGATTTCCTCACTAAAGTTTAAATCAGCTACATACTCATAAATTTCCATGAATCTGTTGTAGTAAGTCTCCACAGTCATGTCTCCCGTCATCTTAAAAGAGTCAAACTCGGCCCTCATATTGCTCTTGATATGCTCGGGAACGAAAACAACTCCCATCAGCTTCTTGAATGCCATCCACTTCACATAGGGGTTATTATTCCCAAGACTAGCCTCTCTGATATCCTCCTTATTACGATTCCACCATAGTCCAGCCTTACCTCTCAAATAGTAAGTAGCCTGATCAACTTGCATCTCCGCATGACACTTAATCAATTCAAACAGGTTGTCGAACTCCCTGTGCCAATCTCCGAGTAAAGATAGCTCTCCCAATCTGTCGTACTTAGTTGGATTGTGCCTTGCAATGGTCTCACTCATCTTGGCTGAATCCTGATTATCTCCTTTTGACTTCAGTGCAGCAGTCAAAGCCTCATTCATAGCAACCAACCGATCAATCTCTTCTTGTGACATGGTAGTGGGTGCAGGTGTAGCTCTTTTAGGAGACATGGTTCTGATATCAGATAAACAAATAAACATAAGCTACTGCTTAAGAATTCAGGCATAGGGTGTTAAAACAGTTATTTCCCTGAAATCAAAACAACGTGTGGTTGATCGACTGGCCTAAGGGCCGAGCAACCATCACCTCTGCCCCACGGTTCAACCAAAACCATCGACAATTAAATATACTAACTATGCATGGCTCATGGCAACACATTCCGCATATCACTAGACATGATATATTTACTTCAGGTAACACATATAATCGTTCATGCATAAAACACACATCCATTTAGTTATTATATCACAGATAACGGAGAAATTTTACATCGAGATATCCCCCATACCAGCCAGCGAGGATGGAGGAGGGGGCAAGAATGGTGGACGAAAGGGTAGTAGCGGTTACCAGAGGTTGTGAAATTGGTGGTCCAGGGTGATTGGGGATATCGTTTTTGTGGGGACATCTCTCAAAACTCACTTATCTAACATACATCTGTCAATAATGGTGTCAGATATGTTTGGTTTTTTGTTTTCTATGGATAGTTTAATCACACTTTTATTATGTTGCACTTGTTATCTATTAACAACTATAATGGATCGATTTACTTTCCTCGGTCTTTGTGTCAGGTAGATGTGGAGTATTACCCTGTTAATTCCCAATTATCAATTTATATTTTTTGGGTGCCCGTCCTAATATATATATGTAACAAATTGCGTGTAGTGCTACTAATATTACTATATATGTTAGTTTGATCCTATTACTCCTAATATCATCATTATTATTATCACTACTATTATTATAGATGTCAATTAGCTTAATTGGTAAAAATATGAGAGACATATACATGACATGAGTTCAAATCCCGTCATTTATTGTTTTATTATCATGCTTAATATACTACTATTATATGATTATTATTGGTATATTGTTATATATTACTACTATTCCAATTATTATTATGTTATATGCGATAAAAGATAAATAAAATGGAAAAACAAACTGACAAACGAATTTACGTGGTTTACTATCGATGTGAGTTACGTTCGCTAGCGAAGAAAGAGATATTATATTGATATTGAGGAGTTACAAATTTTAGAGGTCGAATTCTTATGATATGCATAATTGTTTGTGTGCGGCTTAGAAAATTTATATAATGCTCTCTAAGATTTAATAAAGAAAGACTTAGAAGGCCGAAAATAGAAAATGTTAGCCGAGACAGTACCGTTTAGGTTTCATGGTGGGATCCCATCATAGTCGTTCGAAACAACAACTACTAGATTCAAGACATTATTCAAACATGTATTATTATTATTTTTCAACAATCTTTTATCAGGTCGCATGTACATAAGTACATTATTATTCATAGAACAAAATAATAGGAAGAAAATCAAGAATAATAAAAACTGCAAACTGTACATGTGTGATATTTTGCAAAACTACTCAGAACCAAGGTGTCTAATATGGTAGACTTTCTCCCTTACATGGAAATTCATCAATTTCTTACCATAATCTTTCCTCCAAATTCTTTCTCCTACCAATTTGTGCTTTATAAAGTTTATTCTTCTTATAATTCAGACATGAAAAAGACACACAAAACTTAATTTAAAAAAAAAAAGCAGAGCATATAAAACAGAAGAATGTCAGTAGTTTGGACGACATTGAAGAGATCACTGCATTGCAAGTCTACCACATCAGAAGTCTACGATCCAAAACCCGTCCGAACCCGAAAAAAGTGCTGCAAGACATCATGTAAATCGGCCAAGAAAGATGTAGTTCATGGGAAAAGAAGGTTGAAGGGAAATCCAAGGAATTGTAGTCCAGTGTCTGTAAGAAGCAGTGATTTGATTAACCCTATTACACATGATATTAAATTTACAAATTCTGGGATTAAGATCATTAGAAGTCACAGTGTTGGTGGGTCACCTTATTTGGGATCATTTGGTTCTCCTTCTCCTAGATTATCAAAATTAGGTAGCGGGTCTCGGGCTGACCCGATTCTGGACTCGGGTTTTTGTCGGACGGTTGTGGACGGTAGCGATGGCGGTAGTGCTGGCAGTGGAGGTGGTGATTGTAGGGTAGATTTTTGCAACAAATGTGGTGAGTCATTGGTACGACAGGATGGTGAGGTACATCTTCTGTCAAAGCATGCAGGTACGGCTTTAAACATTTAACTAATTGTCCTGGCAATTATTTATTACTCTATTATAAAGTCAACCTTTCATAGTCTTTTCAATGTTTTTAACACATGTTTAATCTATACATAATTGCATATGGTTAAGCATAAAGTGATAAAGACATTCATGTTAGCCATCACAAATCTTGTTGAGCGTAACACTAGTTGTTGTTGAGTCCGAAACACTTGTCTTCACTAACAATTTTGCGGTCCCAATTAGTTTCCAATGGGATTGGAGAATTTCTTGCTCCATTTGGCGTTCAATTCATAGTTCCATGTATCTCTCCTTGCGACTCCTTAACAAGTTTAGACATCGACTGGATATGAAACATGAAATTGGATAATAAACGCGTTAGGAACTTGTCCCTTGAGGCCTTGAAACAATGCATTCAGTGGTTTAGCCACCTGAAACACAACTAAACTACTGAAGGATTGAATAACATCTTATTTGGTTGACGAAAACACAAATTATAAATTCCATTTCTTCGAACATCATGTTATTTACCCAGACCATTAGATAAGTCGGATTTCTTGTAGAGCAATTAATTTTCTATATACAACAACATTCCTAAATTCATATTTAAATGTAAAATTATCGAAAAATACTACTTGGCACTTCAATTCATTGTAGTACCTATGATTAACCAAACAACGGCTGAATTTAACCTCAAAATTCGTTGTGCAGTAACGGAGGTTCATGAAGGGGACTCAACCAGGAAAATCATAGAGATGATCTTCTTAACAGGATGGTCAAGACCAATGAACCAGATAGGCATACAAAGGATCTTGAAGGTACACAACCCAGAAACTAAGTTAGCCAATTTCGAAGAGTATCGAGAAATGGTTAAAATCAGAGCACACAGGGCAAACCATTCAAAGAAACATCCTCGTTGCATAGCAGATGGTAATGAACTCCTTAGATTCTATGGCACAACCTTAGCTTGTTCCTTAGGCAAAAACAAAACTTCTAACCTTTGTAATTTGCAAACATGTAATGTTTGTTGTATCCTGAGACACGGGTTTTCTGCCTTTAAAGAGTTAGACCAAAGTGTCTTAGGCATATTTACGACATCAACTAGTGAGACGGCGTATAAAAGCATTGAAGCCGATGGTGTTGAAGGGATGTCGAGTCCTTGGACAGGTTTTCAGAAGGCTTTGATTTTGTGCAGGGTGATCGCAGGGAGAGTTCATAAGCCTATTCTAGATAGTTCATCGGAGTTAACCGGTGGTCGAAGATCAGGGTTTGATTCATTTGCTGGAAAAATGGGATCTAATAGTTCTCATATTGAGGAATTGTATGTTTTAAAGGCTGCAGCTTTACTCCCTTGTTTTGTTATTGTTTGTCAACCATGAAAACTTGTATACAGTATACACAATCATATACAACACAAATATAATTGATACAGGAGATATTGATTTGTTTGATTTCGAACTTATTTTTGCCGAAGTTCAAGGGGAGTATATAATTTACTGATCTGTAAGCTGGTTGCACCTCTTTTTATTGTCAAGTAGGAGTTATCCAATGTGATTGTCGACATAACTTTTTCGTTCATTGCAAGATGACGTAAATAAAATGATCTGATAAGATAGACAAAATATGGCTTATCGAACCTTGAAAAAGACAGTTAACCGGACCAGTCCCATTATTCCGCTACTGACTGATCTCCAATATTACAAAGTGATATGTTACATATGTCAACTAGCTCAGCTGGTAAAATCATGAGAGCTGGTACTCATGGCCTAGATTCCAACTCCGTCAGCATCAAAACTGCCCTTAGGGGATCCCTTTACACCAAAAATAAAAAGAAACAAAGTGACTGGTTAGCATAAGTGCTCTTGGATCAGATGATGTTTATTCCCTCCCTCCCTCCCTTTACAAACTACTAGGTCCTCCTTTGTCAGTTGAAGCAAAAGAAAAGAATAGAGAATCCTGTGAATAGAGCTTTTGGGCATCATGCTCTTGTTTCTTTATTTTGTTTATCCAAAGCAGCTTTAATCACTCTACTTTGTGGGCCTTTTTTGGCTAATAATTCAGGCAATTTCCCACAACACATGTTCATTTGGGATATAAAATATGTTCTAGGATGCTCATTCAGTCAATTTTTGGATTGGAATATATGTGGTACTTTGCACTAGTATCTATTCTTTTGATTAACTTTGATAGGTTACATGTAACTTTAAGTTTTAGTTAAAATTTTCGAGTTTTTCCCAAGGTTATCATATGCCATTACATGTCCGCCCCTGCTGAGTTCTAATCTTGGCTCCAGGCCACCACTGCACTTAAGTCTTTTTGGGAATCATGATAATATATAAGTGAAAACTTTATGATTTTATTCTCATCTTTCAAAAGTTGGTTGATATGTAGAATTATATATTAACCCTATACTTGTCTAAGCCTCCTGCAAAACCAGTCAAAATTAGCATTTTATCAATACCTTTGTACACATCTACTCTTTCAATGGCTTGTTTTATTCAAGTATCATTAATCATTTTACTATTTTCTTACGCTTGTTGCTCTGCTCATACAGAACTTGAACTACTACTAAAGCTGAAGGCCTCCTTGGTTGCGCAACGCAGCTTAGGCCTTGATGATTGGAAGAATTCTTCATCGTCACCTGCCTCACATTGCTCATTTTCGGGTGTCTCCTGTGATGAAAAATCTAAGGTGATCTCTCTAAATATTTCACTTGTACCACTGTTCGGGTCAATTCCACCAGAAATAGGTCAGTTTAGTAAGCTTCGAACTTTAGTTTTAACATCTACTCATCTCACAGGCAATCTCCCATCTCAGTTAGCAAACGTGACAACCCTAAGCTTTTTCAACGTCTCGAACAACAATATAAGTGGGAATTTCCCTACGAATATGACCAATAAAATGACCCAACTTCTTGTTTTGGATGTTTATAACAATAACTTCTCAGGGCCACTTCCTATAGAGATAGCAAACCTTAAGCAGCTAAGAGTTCTGAATCTAGGAGGGAACTATTTTTGGGGTCAAATCCCATCGATATATTCCGAGCTCCAAAGCTTGGAAAACTTGGGTCTTAATGGGAATTCACTTAGTGGAAAACTTCCTTCAAGTTTATCAAATTTATCCAATCTTCAAACGTTGTTAGTGGGCTATTTCAACGCTTTTGAAGGATGTATCCCTTCTGAGTGGGGAAACCTAACCTCTCTTCGAGTTCTCGATGCTGCAAATTGTGGTTTAACAGGTGAAATCCCTTCAACATTTGGTAATTTGGTTGATCTAGAGGTTTTATATATGCAAAGTAACAATCTCACTGGTCATATTCCATCTCAATTGGGAAGTTTAACCAAATTGAGAAATCTGGACCTGTCTTCCAATGATATCACAGGTTTCATACCTGAAACATTTTCACAGCTAAAGAATCTTGAACGTCTTCACTTAATGGGAAATAAAATGGACGGTCTGATTCCCGACTTTTTCAGTAATCTGCCTTGTCTTGAATATTTACACTTGTGGTCAAACAATTTTAGTGGTCCACTCCCTGAAAATCTTGGTGAAAATGGAAATCTTATGGGGATTGACGTTGCTGACAATCAAATAACCGGCCTCATACCGAAAAACCTATGCAAAGGAGGAAAATTAGAGGAGTTGATATTATTTGGAAATTCATTTTCTGGTCCAATTCCTAAAGATCTTGGCACTTGTAATTTCTTGATTAGGGTAAGATTAAAATCAAACTTCTTAAATGGTACACTTCCTCCCGGGATCTTGTCGTTGCCTAGAGCAACTATCATAGAGATTAGTCATAATAACTTGGTTGGTGAATTTCCCTCGAAAATTTCAGGAAAGAGCTTAGAGTTATTAGACCTGTCAAACAACTCCATAACAGGAAACATTCCACCAGGAATTCAGAACTTCGTCAAACTACAAAAACTCTACCTCGGGAACAATAGATTATCCGGAAACATCCCAGATGAGTTATTCAGCTTGAAAGATATTTCATCAATCGATGTAAGTCGTAATAACATAATTGGGGAAATCCCGAGATCAGTTGGAAATTGCAGTTCAGTTACATCATTAGATTTGAGCAGGAACAACTTTGGTGGGCAAATCCCGACAGAAATTTCAAAGCTGAAGTTTTTGAGCTTTCTTGATTTGTCTCATAACCATTTGAGTGGTGAAATTCCTACTGAAATGGAATCAATGACTAGTTTAGTTGAAGTTGATCTTTCCTACAACAATTTATCAGGTAGAGTTCCTTCAGAAGGGCAGTTTGCCATATTTCAAGCCAACTCTTTCATTGGTAATCCGAACCTTTGCTTTCCATCTCAGTCGACTTGCAGGCTTTCATCGGGGTTTAGTTCACTTGAGGGTTCGCGGCTAGCCTTATCGCATGATATGAAATCACAGTGCTTCAGAATTACACTGGTATTCCTAGTAAGTCTAATCCACATACTCTAGCGCAGCAAAAACATAAGGCTTTCGGTAATTTTTCTTTATCTTTGTCATGAACGCTTTACTCTTGTATAAATTTGGATTTTTTTTCTTTGTAAATTAGGACCCTTCTAAGTTTTTACTTTTTATTTTTTTGTTAGATTTAATCCGACTAAAGACCAATAACTTCATGACTAAATTATTCGGCAAACAATAGATGCAGAAGTGTACCTCATTTCATGACGAAAGGTTGGGATGAACCGCTTGGAGGGACGGTCTTTAGGTCTTCTAGTAGCCACACATACCAACAAGATCTCTCTACGGATTGGAGGCGGGGAGATTACGTTATTTTGTGCTACCAACGACCATAACCCAAGTGCCTAATATACAATCTCCTTAGTCTAATGCGCTCATCATGCATTAGCAAACCTAATGTGTATCTACACTTATATAATAGACAGACCCATATTTTTGTAAGACGTTTATAAATAATAAGCTCAATAATAATATACCATAGTAGATCACCTTATTTTGGGCTAACTTTAACTGATAGCGCATAAATACAATTATTACCAAATAAATAATATGTTTACACATATAGTATTTAAGCCCATATTTCTTACAATCTCCCACTTGGGCCAAATACATTATATTTGTGTGACACGTGATAATTGTATTTACAATAACCTTATGAGCTCAAAAATGCTATCAAACAATCCAACCGCCTTAAACAATTCAGTCCATCAATCATGCCGACATAGGATCAAAGCGGCCTTTGCTCCAGTTTATCGTGGCAGGACCTTCAATGGTCACATATGTCAATATAACCAACGACATGAATCGAGCATGAGAGTGCAGCATGAAAATAGCATCCGAATGTTATCCAAATATGCATATTTCCGACTAGTTCGCCTTAGTGAGATCAACCAAAATAAGACAGAGTGAAACCGAAAACCGAAATCTTTATTTCTGCACAACTTAATAACTTTAATATCTAATGTGTCAACATGACAAACTGCCACTTAACTTGAATTTCCTTAAACCTGAAACACCCATTTGAGCATTGAGCTCAAGAAAGACCGTGGGTGGTAATTCCTTAGTAAGCGGGTCCGCAAAAATGGAGTTTATATCAACGTGTATAAGTGACACCTTTTCACTCTGAATTGTTCCTTAAACAATATATCACTTGTGTTGTTACTAGAAACTATAACAATTGTTACATTTGTCGTAAATAACCTAAGTGGTCTTTCAATACCATACTGAATTTGCAGTCCGTGACAAATGTTCATAACCAACTAGGAGTCGAAATGTCAATGATCTCAACCTGAATCGATCTCCTACAAATAATGTTTTGTTCCGAATATGAATGTCAAACAATATATTTGGCTGCCCTTAGTAGATCCAAGATCCTAATCTGTATCACCTTAATATCTGTCAAATAAACTCAGAATGTACGCGATATCCAATTACGTACAAACGAAATATGTACCATGTTGTTTAAACCTATGAAATTTAAGCATTATTTTATTTTCCAAAAGTTTTCTTTAGGGCATTTGAGACTAATTTAATTGGTCTCTTTTACTGAAAGGATATTAACTTGAAATATTTACTAACTCACACTAAATCTTGAGTGTATCTACAATCATCTACTACATTCATGTAATATCAAGTAAGATAATAGCCTGACATATTTGTAATCTTTTTCAGTTACATTTGATGAGTTTTAAAGACTTGTTTTTCAATGGTGACATATTTGTAATTTTTATGACGAAAAACCTTACTTGAGTTTCATTGGATGAATTACCTTAATTTGCAGAAAATATACTTTGAATCTATTGAATCAAAGTTTTAGTTATTGTACTGAACAATTTCATCAATAATGCCACCATTGAAAAATACAAGTCTTTAGCACTCATCCAATGTAACAGAAAAACCAAATATGTTAAATTGTCCTTATAGTCAGTGATGCGTGTTGATTATACACCAAAAATAATACCTAAGTCTACTAACTGAGA
>VHZZ01003923.1:80518-92732 GCA_009801015.1 Silene noctiflora
AGAAGGAAATGGCAGCCTGCATTGCTTCCCATAGACACACCCTTCACAAAAAATATGTTCACCAATTTTCGGCAATCCAACAACCATTTCATTTTTACTCAAAACTTTCAAACTTTTCACATTCAAGTACCCAAAACGCAAATGCCAGAGTCTAGTTTCATTATCTCCTTTGACTACTAATGCATTACCAACATCACTAGACACATCAAGAGGGAGCATCCTATTTTGGGTCATAAAAACAGTAGCTACAATTTTCTCAGATTTTTTGTCTGTAATGGTGCATTTATCATCCTCAAACACAACAGAATAACCATTACTCATTAATTGACCCACACTTAATAGGTTATAAGCTAAACTAGGCATGAAATTCACATTATGAATAAGTTTAGCATCACCTTGCTTGGTAGTGATAGCTACTGTCCCTCTCCCTTCAACTTGAACCAGTTTGTCATCTCCAAGTCGCACTTCACTTTTAATCGCCTCATTAAGATCTTTGAACAAGGATTTTGAGCAAGCCATGTGGTTTGAACATCCACTATCGATGAACCATAACCCATCAGCAGGTGCACTAAGTGGAGCACGAGCCATGAACAACTTGGAATTGGCATCCTCGTCTTTCTCGGCAAAATTTGCCTTCTGGGAATTCTTTGGATTGAACCAGCAATCAGCTTCCTTGTGACCATATTTTTTGTTTTTAATTTGGGTGTCTGACAATTGATTTGGGGCTTTTTTTGTTTTTTTTTGTTCTGTTGGGAAGAAGATGATTGCAGAGGAAAGAGGAAGTGAGGGTAGTGCTTTGCTTTTTCTGGTGTTTTTTGTTTGTTTTTTTTTTAATATGGATCAAAAACTGGGTCTACAGATACCACTTATTAGAGTAAAATGGGAAAGATTTATATTAAGATAATTAAATCAAATACAAAGGGAGACTATTTATACTAATGACACCTTAACTTACTTGTCCTACAAATAGGGAAAATGCCCATAACATTAGGCCACTAATCCAACTAATCCACTACTTTATTGGCTCCTAATATGACTCTAACAACATACGACCATAACAAACAAATGACCACATGTTCCTAAACACTAGGACAACTTTGAATTAGTTTCAACACAAGTAAAGTACTACGCAGATGATGAATATGCTCCTGAAGTTACTCCATCCTCGGATGATCTTATAATTCTCTAAACATATGGAATTTGTTATGGTGCGGGCGAAGTAGGTGGTGATGATTTCGATATACACGCCGTCTATGGTGGCCCCGGATGTCCCCAATAGATTGCTTGGATGTATCATGTAATCGCATAATATATCTAACGAGAAGTTTTAGTTTTTTTTTTTTTGGGTGGAAAGGAGTTTACATTAAAAAAACCGAGTTATTATTCATATTTTATCGATTGAGTATTTCTATTCCATATTTAAATGTCTCCGTCAAAAACTAGACGCATCACAATTCCAGCATCAGCATTTAAATTCTAAACTGGGGAGTTGATACTAATTAATACAGTTACTAGTATAGATCCCGCGCAATGCGCGGTATATATAGAGTATTTATTTTTTAGAGTGTTAATTATAATGGAAAACTAAAGTTATGAAAGGTCTATTTTTATGAAATCTRTATTTTATTACCATAAAATCAAGGATTTCATTTTATAAATTTTCTTTAATTATTTTATTGATTTTTTTTTGTCACAAAGTTAATGGTAACTATATGTCAAGTTATTTTCTAAATTTATAAGTATTACATTTACTGAAAAATTTACCAGCTTATAGTTTATAGTTTAACATYAATTTTATAATATTTTAATGGAAAATCATAATTTTGAATTTAATTATAAGATTAAAGTTTAATTATAAGATTATATTTTAATGAAAAGATAATAGTTTAAAGAAATAAAGTTGTACTTGTTTCTTTAGTTAGATAGAAGTATTTGGAGTATGATTTTATTTATTTATGGCATATAAATAAAAAGAGGATTATGAAATCAATTAATGAGAGTGGGGGCCACTATTAGAAGGTGAATATTTAGGGGGGAAACTTGAGCGGAAAAAATTATAGTTTTGTTAATCTTTTAGTATATAGAGGATTTAGGAAACGTCTAGAACTTACAAAGTTATTAATTAGAGGATCGATTACTAGCACTCCAGAATGTTTTTATGATATGATCTGAGTTTAAGATCAGTTAAGAAAATCTAGACAAGAGCACTAGAATAGCCTTAAAAGGCTCTACATAAATACGGACGTTTTTTTTAATATGTAATCTAAAAGCATACGATAAAAAGCTAACAATAAACGTTTTTAAGAATAAATCAACATAAATTGATGACAAGCTACTGCGGAGTAATATTTACCATAATTAATTAATGAAATAACTTTGTAAATGTTTATCTAATTAACTTCTTATTATGTGTCATGAGGGTACATGCTAAAGAAGCCGAATACCGGAACATAGTTGCTAAAAGATGCTTTCTATACCGTTCTTTTATTTATTATATAAATAAAAATAAATAATTTGGACAAAGAAGTATATAAACGTTTTGAAAAATTAATCAAATAATATTTTGCGGGATAAAGTGAGATTACTATTAAACCACAAAAATATTTGGTAACTACTAAAAAAAGAAATATCGTGATATCAAATATTCAGATACAACTATTTTTCTTTACAAATATTAAGTTTTAGGGTTCAAAGTTACTCCTATAAGGAATATGATTAACTACCATAATTTCATAGATTTCGTTCAATGTTTTTAGTATTTTACATGATTACATACTAAAAATCCTTTGATCCTCATATTACCATAAATATTATTCTTTGGTTTTAAAGAATGGTTTTTCTTAGAACACGCGTTATTAAGTTTAAGATGGACAGATATAAGGCTATTCTCATCATGAATATAAGTATATACAAACTTACTATTGCCATAATTAATGAGAATATATTACAAATCTTTCCATCTTAAGCTTATTAACGTATTATAAAAGCTTAAGTCGTTCAACAAAAATCATCACACTCAAACAAAGTTCTCTTAATTTGAAGTTTCATCTAAAAGCTCAATTAATTAGCATATAAATATAAATTTTCAAGAAATCATAACAAATTAAGTCATGAGGAACGATGTTTGCATGTACTTTTTTGTATTAGCTATATTATTTTCGAACGCTTTGTTAGGTGATGGGAGGCAATTTGTAGGTTCCAAAGGTATTCTTACAACAATAAAGGTACCTACATCTGTCCTTCAAGTATAATAACAAAACGTAGTTTATTTTCGTAGTTTTTCCCGTGAGTAACCGTAACGCGTGTCCTTCAAAAATCAATATATATATGTTAGATAAACCGAGACAACTAACAACATAAGTCACAACTTCACAATTGTTACTTCTGTTACAAGGGACACATTGCAATTTTTATGGCGAAAATCCGTACTTTTAATAATCAAATTAAATTGACTATGCCCTAATTTTAATTTCTATTGCAGACTAAAGATGGTGAGGTGATTGATTGTGTGGACATATATAAGCAGCCTGCTTTTTCACATCCACTTCTTCTTAATCATACCATTCAGGTTTGTCTTTGTATAAATACTACTCGTAACGTAACTATTATAATCACATGCATTTCCGTTATGAGTTCTACATTGTGTGCCCTAGGTTAGGACTGTAAGTCAGTAAGGCACACGTTAGAAAATCCCGACATACCATTGTTAATAATATGTTTATTGTTGTGATTTCGCAGCTTGAACCCAGTTTCAGTACAAATAGGTTGAGATCAGAAGGTGACATAGTAATACAGTCTTGGCATAAGAATGGTCAGTGCCCACAAGGTTCCATTCCTATTGTAAGAAATCTACAGGAAAATAAAAGGCCTATTTTCCCTAAAAAATTTCCACCTTTTTCATCTGCTAATTTGCTACAGAATAATAATAATAATGCAAATTATGAACATCAGGTATTTTTTTTCTTCACGTTTTTTTCATATCCGACAATTGGTATACGTTAGAAAAATCGTATTCTGAATTATGACAATTGTGCATTGTTGTGAATATAATGTGATGGAATGAAGTGGGCTCTAGTGAGCGCGAATCGAGATGGACAAATACAAGGAGGACACGCGAGAATTAACAGTTGGAGACCTTTCGTTAATCAGGAAGGTGGAAGTATGTCACAAATATGGATTGCAGCATCAAGCGGCGATAATGATCGTGAAACTATTGAGGTTGGCTGGATGGTAAGTAATTAAGTAGCGTATTACTTGACTCGACTTAGACGATCTAATCTTCATCCTCATCTTGTGTTTCATCTTGTATAGTACTATTGGTTACGCATATCATTTTAAGAATTTTGTTTGAAACAATTTCAGGTGGCTCCATCTACTGGTTCTAGTGATTCGAAAATGTTTATTTATTGGACGGTAAGTTTATTTTTTGATTTTTGATTAAAAATGCTTTTATTTATAATTTATATTACTCTGATTGAATTTAACTAATACCATTTTTTTTTCAGAATGATAATTACCAAAGTACGGGTTGCTATAATTTAGATTGTCCCGGGTTCGTACTAACTAGCAATTCGTTAGCAATTGGTGCAAAATTGGCAAAAATTTCTACTTATGGTGGAGCACAATTTGATGTCGAATACAATGTCCGAAAGGTAAAGTTCTTAAATTCTTCGCGTTTTTGAAATTTTACGTTGTAACTGTGATCTCCTGCAAGGACTGTAACTCTCTGTTAACAACCATCTTTTCTCCCAAAAAGCGAAGTATACAACGTAGAATTTCCTCCTGACCCATGAATGAATGTGTAGGATCCGAGCTCAAAGAATTGGTGGTTAACTATAAATGGACAATCACAAGGATATTGGCCAGCAAAACTGTTCAAAAAGATGTCAAAAAATGCGGATGTTATCGGATGGGGAGGTGAAGTAGTTGACAGTGTGGACGACAAGAATCCTACACATATGGGAAATGGTCGTACAACTGAAGAGAATGCAAGTTACGTGAAACAAATAAAGTACTACGTTGAAGATGAAGACGCTTCTGAAGTTACTCCATCCGCAGATGATCTTAGCATTCTCGAAACTCAAGGAAATTGCTATTCTGTATCTGAAAACGATGGCGATGAGCTAGTCGTCTTCTATGGTGGCCCTGGATGTCCCAAATAGATCGCTTGGGTCATTGGATGTGTCACGTAATCGTACATTATATCTAACGAGAAGTTTTAGTTATTACTCCTATTATTCTATTTAGATTCGGATATAGAACAAAGTTGTTATGGTTTATCCTAACATGTTTTCTATTCAATAGAACTATGTATACCCATTGCGAATTATTCATAGTTTATCGATTGAGTATTTCTATTCCATTTTCAAGTGTCTCCGTCAAAAATATTACCCTCCCTTGACTTAAGTTTCGGGATTTGAAGGGTTTCATTGTTTCAAGCTTAGGACTAGCAGAACATCTTGTATGCATTTCAATGAAAATCCATGAACATTATAAACTTTTCGGTGAGAGCAGCTACTACTCACTCGTAAACTAGGCCAAGTACTCCATTATGGGCCAGGTATTCTTCTGTGGATCTTATTTTCAGCCAATCATCGGAAGAACGCTAGTCATAGCCGATTTAAATTACAATCTTGTTTCAATACATCAGTTGACAAGAAAAACCAATGCAAAAGTAATTCTAAACTGGGGAGCTGATTTCTAATTAATACAATTATTTGAGAAACGTGAGAACTTACAAAGTTACAAGGATCGCCAATGAAACAATACGGTAATTGATGCATTTTAAGACCTTGCTAATCAATCTAACAAGTTTGTATCAAGTTTGATGTATAAAGAATGAATGGCTGCATCTAAACGAGGTTCTTGACTTGAGGTTTGCCGTCTCTAAAATATGGCAACATTATCGATCAAGAAATGCAAGATCATCATGTACACGAGAGAAAGTTGAAGATTCTAATTCTGGGTAGCTCAAGCTCAGTTTTGTTGCTCCTTCTCGAACCTAACAACAAGACAAGTAATATTGTCAGCGCTCCCTCGTGCAAAAGCTTCTGCGGTAAGTTTTCTAGATGCTTGTTCAGCGTCTTTTATGTCCTGCACAATAGAGACAGCATCCTGCGGGAGCAATTTAGGTTTACATTAGTACAAGCATAATTATAGCAAGGGAGCGGGAGTAGCTAGCTTAGATAGTCTAAAATTAATGAATTAGTGAACTCATGGCCTGGGTTTAAATCTCGTCACATCCATAATTGTCCATGTACCTCCTCCCTTTACACCAATAAAAAATACTCTGTACTATATCAAGGGTCGTTTTATAGCGAACGGAAGTCTGTCTACCACAAAAAATTGCATCTACCAAAGACTTGAACTTTGCCTAGTATGGTCAAATCAAACATACATTCCATAGAACAGACTATATTGGACGTGGAAATATGGGATCCTTCATATATCCAATTTACCTCCTCCATTGGATAGTAGATCAGTAAATTTCAAAGGTTAGTCAAAATAAAAATCCTTAGATGGGGACACGACCGGCAAGCTACATGAAAAGACAAGAGAAACACTCCATATATCACAAATGCACCATCATTAGAGACACATGTCAAACATAACTTAGTTCGAGACTTATGTTGGAATCAGTTGTTGCAGGGCTTAAGCTACATGATATCGGAATCTTTTTCTGAAATAAGGTTTATAAATAAATTATTTATTGTTTTGGTTTGGAATCAAAAGTATTTATAAAAATGGGGTTCAACTAGGAATGGGATATCCAAACCAAAACCCAACTCACTATACCACCATACCCTTAAGGCCTTAAGCCCTTAACCAATAGACACCTGTGTCCTTTACCCAACACGCCACTCACTACCACCATGTCCTAAATCCATGCCAGCGATTTCATCGGGTCACTGTCATCGTCCCGAATTCATCAGCATCCCCGCCACACTCCCCCATTTCGCCATACTACGCCTTATCTCCCACCTCTTCCATCCTGTTCCGGATTTTAGATCCAGTCGCCTGATTTTGGAGGAGTACGAGACTGAGGAGAAGCAAGAAATGAGGTCGAATATGACCAAAAGAGCCAAACTTGGAGCCCCTCACCACCACCTAATTTAGCTTTCATCTCTGGGTTTTATTTTCCTTATCCTAGTTCTGCAAAATACCCTAAAAAATTGAGCACAAGCTTTTGGAGCTTTGCTGATTTCTTGTTTTTGATCAAGTAGGCCAATTGAAAATTTAAGTGCGAAAAATGGGATCTGAAAAAGGAGAAGTTGAAAAATGTGAGCTTTCAAGTTGATTTAAAACAATATACGTAATTCTTTGCTTTATGTTTCTGGATTTATCTTCCTAAGTCTAACCCTTGTCCTTGTACAATTCATCAGGTTTATGTTTTTTTTCCTTTCCTTTTTAATGCTCCATTGTGTGTTGTAAGAAAAATAGGCTTAAACTTGGTGATAATTCTTCTTAAGAGAACCAGAAAATTCTCGTCCACCGGCATGTAGTGATTAGCCCATACATAAATGTGATGGTCAGGTACATTGCCGGAATATGTTGGGCAAGATTCATGAGGATTGCAGATGACCACTATGAGCCGGCAAATTTAGTGTCCGCTGAAATCACCAATGTAGCTTGGGTAGCAGCCAGCGGTGACAGGTGCTGGCGGCTCAGAATCATGGAGTGGGACGAGGGTGGTGGTCAGTAAATGAGTGGCGGGGTGGACTGGGTGGTGAAGGACCGGATGCCTATTCCTCTATTAATGTTCATTGAATAAGGTGTATGTGGGGTCAAGGGGTTGGGTCTTTGGTTTGGATTTCCCATGTCTAGTTGGACACTGTTTTGATAAATAGTTTTAATTCCCAAACAAAATGATAATTTTTTTTTTTTTGAACATTATTCGAAAAAAGGATTCCTGATATCGCCAGTAAAGACAGTCATGATAACAATGATAGGTGGGTCGCGACGGAGTGTTTCGGCCGATTTAATACGGTAGAGCAAAATGAATATGGGTGCTAGATCTAATAGTGTTAGCACAAAGACAGTAGTTCCTTTTTACCTTCATCGATTCCTAAGTTATTCCTAACAGTTAGCCCACATTTGAACAGAATATTGCTCATAGACCTCATCAGTACAATTATAAAAGGGGCAGTTTCAGGCGAAACCCATATAGGCATAGAGAACGTGGCATCTTTATAGTTACTACTACCGAAATGTATAATTGAGAGAAGCCTACTTGCAATGATAAGCCTACCTTGTTCGAAATGACATTCCATAGTCCATCACTTGCAATGATGATGAAATCAACACCAGTGATCTCTTGCTCCTAAGAAATTTGGAGTAATAAATGGCAAACAAGGGTCAGTACTCAGGTATAGACATATGTAAATCCAAAAAATGACTCCCATTACTCCAACAAAAAAATCAAGAAACAAAATAAAAACAGTAGTAAGAGTCTTCGTATCTTTCACCAATCATCTTAATAAAAAGTGATCAATTTACTTACTCCTTGGTTGGAAATCTCACTAAATGAAGCTTTAATATAACGCTCGGCTAGAATTAGTTACCTGGATTTCTGGTTCAGCTGTTACATACTCCTTCAGTAATTTGTCTCCAAATGCTCGAGAAACAGCAAGTACTCCTCCAACTCTCCATGTCCCTAGGAATGAATGGGATAGCTAAAAATGTCAGAGCTATCGAATCCTCTATTAAGTAATCGGGTGATGGCTTTTAGTTAATATTACTCCGTAAATGTAAGGGATACTCTACTAAGTATGTTGTGTAAATGTAGTACGCATTTGTATCCGGCATACTATGAATCAGGCAACAATGGTTACAAAGAGGGCTCAAACAACCATTACACTCGCTTATAGAAAGATTAACATACACAGCAGAGTAAAGTGATTGAGTAAGAACACCTAAACCCCGAAACACAAGATAACTGAAAAGGGAAAAATATTATAAAATTAAATGATTCTCCAATTTCAACAAATTTTCAAGAAACCCCTCTCTGAGACTGCGAGTATCTAGTTTAATAAATTGAATTGGTAAGAACACCTAAACCACAAAAAAAAAAAAAAAAATAAATAAAAAATAAACACAAGAACATCAAAGGGAACATGTGTGTTTGCTTGTCAATAAACAGATCTGTCTAGCACTTGAGCTTCTCCATTGATGTCCCTTCATTAATATTATATCTTACAAAAATATAATAAAAAATGAAGTGTTTCCACATCGGGGACAGAATGTCAGTGTACTTCAAGAGAAAAAGCTCTGTGGAAATTCATGTATATGTGCTTCTTAGAAATGTAACCTTATACATATGCTTTTTGAATCTATTTCCAAGAGAGAAAGAAATGTCCCCATAATCTTGAGCAAAAACCATGTTTGTGAAATGTCAGTTTAATGCTTATGTGATACGAAAATTTGCGCATCATTATGATCTTAAATTCTTAAAAGGCATGGAGTATATACTCCGTCAGTAACAACAAAACAAGTCCACAAATCTCAATCAAAGGTGTTCTACACTTGGTACCTATCATTGAAAAAGTTTCAATACTGACATGCTGGTACAAGAATGAAAACTTGAAAACAAAGCTTACCAGCCCAAATAACAAAGCCTCCAGCATTTTCTATTCTTTGGCGTTCATCAGATCTATCTGGCTTATGGTCCACTGACAAAGGAACAGCTGCATTAAAACACAATGAAAATCAGTAAACTTGTTATCTACCAATCCCTATGAAATCAGAGGAGAAGTTTCATGAATTAAATATCTAAAACAAAAATTGATGATTATTTATTCCTAACTAACATTCCTCTATATCCCTGCTAAACCTGAAAATCTCCATCCCACCCCCTAATCAAAAGAAAAAACATGTAAACATAAACACATTGAAGAAAAACTGAAGTGGTAGTATCTGTCTCTCAATTTGTTTAAATAATATGCAACAAAAGAAATACCGCGAAAGCAATAGTGAGCATATAGATATAAATATCAAAGCTATATGTGAGAAAGTGAGAGGGAGAGGGGGAGGAAGAGGAAGAGGAAAAGAAAGAGTGAGCATGCTTTATCTCGGTCACTAATCAAGTAATCAACTTACCAGATCCATCTTTGCTGGCAACTACTCTGGAATCACCTACGTTGGCAACAAGCAAGCGGCCACCAACCAATAAAGCAGTTGATGCAGTTGATCCAGCTCCTCTTTGCTGGTCTTTCTCCTCACTAAGATAATTTACATCTGTCTGTTTAAATGCTTCCACTGAAACAAAGTGGAACAGAAAAAAAGGAACCAGTACACATTAAAATAAAGCATCATAGGTAAATAGATTGCTCACACTTATAGACAAAGAAATTATAGTGCATATTAGCCATTCTTACCTATAGCCATTTTTGTGTCTCGTATAAAGTCTGGATGGCTGCACAAATTATCAAACAGATTGTTCTTAAGATATTCAGCAGTTCTGGAACCCCCGTGACCTGTTGCAGAACAACACAAAGAAAGAGATGAAGGCGCGGCCATTAACAATATGACATTGTAAGCTATAGTTTGTGAGAAAGCAATGCACAACATACCATCAAAAACACCAAAAAATGCAACCATCTGACCATCAACCTCTGATATTTTGGTCTCAAAATAATCTTCCATTGAAGCTCTTTTCCCTTTGAAAGTAGAATATCCGTAACTGAACCTCATTTGCTGTTTTCCAGTGAGAAAGCTATTTACACACCACAAGAAAAAAAAAAAAAAAAAGAAAGAGAAAAGAGAGAATCGATTAGCTGACGTAGACACAAAACCACGAGGAAACAATTTTTCACATAAAGTAACAAGTGGCGACACTTTATATCCAGAGAAAGCACAACGCACACTTGAAAATTAGAATTAGTTTTGGATAGTTATCCAATCTGAATGGGTGCATCGAACCGAGCGCTCACGAACGCTTGCAAACAACTGTGATATACAGTATATTGGGATGTGTTTGACACGCTGACATAAGCATAGAAATGGCTACAACAATCAGCTACGAAGCTTTGTGTTCACATCACAACAAAATGAGACCTATGTTATTTCAGTACTTCACTTTAGTCATGTCTTGTGCATCCGATACTAGAGGGAAGCGACAAGATCTAACATTTAACTAAGACCAAAACAGGAACTTTTTCTCAAAACTACACTTCTAAACCTCGTACTCTGATGCAGAAATGAAAGTCAAAATCGCAAGTCCCAATGTAAAGGCCAAACCTTTAAACAAATGTGTTTAATTAAAGAAATACATTCTAATAGTATAAATCCAGAAATCCTTCAAATCCAGACTAGTTGAAGATTACCAGTCTGAGTTGGTACCATTTTCGAGGAGTTTCAGACAATAAAATGCACCTACTATTCAAGCTCACTGTAAGCAAGTCCTATATAAGAACCAGCTGGATAAACATGAGTAAACAGCACAACCCAAATTGAAGGCTAACCGGATTCACTTGACCCCAGTGAATCAAGAAGCTATTCGAGATTTCAAGTGTATTCTATCATTGGCCCTAACTAAAAATCTACAAAGCAGACACTCTATAACTACGAGAGCGCCAATTATCCGAACTTCAGCATTCTCGCCCCACATTTGACTAAATACTATCCCATCAGTCAAACCATAGAACACAGAGTTCTATCAGCAAGCAATACACATTGGCACACAGTTTGTTTGAATACGCATCACATTTGATATATTTTCCCAAGTCCCAGCCTTAAGCTCCTAAACCTTTCTTCAGTAGATGAATTGGTTATGCCCCCTTCCTTGTCTCATCATTCATACTCTACAGACTACAGTGCAACCATCAATGCACAACAGCAAACCAAACTGCATTTGCTAACCAAATCTTCTCGCTTTTTCCAAACTTACATCAACTACCAATTCACATGACAAGTTGCAAATTAATCAGTAAAACACATCCACCAAAAAAACTTACTTTAACAAATGATAGATAAAAATGGCGAAAATACCCTTAAACAAACAAATTACAATATACCTGATACCACCTCCACTGAAGGGCAAATCGGGATCACGACTAGTCATTGAAGAAGTTGCAGGACTATTTAGTGATGATGATGACGACGATGGGTTAGAAGACGTCGTATTGGTGGGTAATGAGACAGTTGAAGAAGAAGAGGAAGTAGAGAAAGAATCAGAAGAATTGGGGAAATTGCTGCTGCTGCTGTTGATCATGCATTC
>VHZZ01003924.1:93841-108024 GCA_009801015.1 Silene noctiflora
AATGAGGATATTCCAAAGACTGCATTCAGGACTAGATACGGACACTATGAATTCGTCGTTATGCCATTTGGATTAACTAATGCACCAACAGTCTTCATAGAGTTAATCAATCGTGTGTTTAGTCCCTATTTGAATAAGTTCGTAGTTGTCTTTATCGATGATATCCTGGTGTATTCTAAGGATAAGGAGGAGCATGAGAAGCATTTAAGAATTGTGTTGCAGACCTTAAGGAAGAATATTTTTTATGCTAGGTTGAGTAAATGTGAGTTTTGGTTGGAGAAAGTTGCCTTTCTGGGGCATGTCGTATCAAAGGATGGTGTGTCGGTGGACCCAAATAAAATTGAATTTGTTTTCAAATGGGAGAGACCGAACAATGTGGGTGATATTCAGAGTTTTCTGGGGTTAGATGGCTATTATAGGCGGTTTGTAAAGGATTTCTCAAAGATAGCTACACCTTTGACTAGTTTGATGAGGAATGAGTGCAGATTCAAATGGGATGAGAGTTATGACAAGGCATTCCTAACCTTAAAAGAACGCCTGACTATAGCTCATATTCTGACTCTACCTGAAGGAAGTGAGAATTTTGAGGTGTATACGAATTCCTCGAAAAATGGATTGGGATGTGTGTTGATACAAAATGGTAAGGTGATCTCTTATGCTTCAAGGCAGCTGAAGCCATACGAGGAGAATTACCCAACACATGACCTGGAATTGGGAGCAGTGGTGTTTGAACTTAAATTGTGGCGTCATTATCTATACGGGGCTACTTTTAAAGTGTTTTCTGACCACAACAGCTTAAAGTATATTTATACCCAGAAGGAATTAAATATGAGGTAGAGACGATGTATCGAATTGATTGGAGATTATGATATGGAGATCGTGTACCATGAAGGGAAGGCTAATGTCGTGGCAGATGCACTGAGTAGGAAGTCAGTTCATGCTCTATGCACTGAGTAGGAAGTCAGAGCTATATGCCGAGATTAAGGAAAAGCAAAAAGAGGATAAGAAGCTCAAGAAGTGGCGCACGACTGCGGAGAATGCTGTGGGGACAGATGGAAATTCTAAGTTTGAGATTCATGATGATGGAAGTCTTAGGTTTGCAGGAAGGTGGTGTGTACCAAGCGATAAAGAGTTAAAAAGGAAAATTTTAACTGAAGCTCATTATACTCCATATTCTGTTCATCCTGGAAGAGATAAGCTATATAAGGATTTGAAGAAAATTTTATGGTGGCCTAATATGAAGAGGAAGTGGCTGAGTTTGTCGCTAGATGCTTAGTTTGTCAAAGAGTGAAGGGGGAACATAAGAGACCTTAGAGTAAGATTCAATCATTAGATGTACCTGAGTGGAAATGGGAGAGTATTTCAATGGATTTCATAGTAGGATTGCCTAGGACTCAAAAAGGAAATAATATGATATGGGTGATAGACTGATAGTGGATAGATTGACTAAGTCGGCTCACTTCATTCCTATGAAAGACACTTGGAGTAAAGCTGAGTTGGCTAAGGCGTATATAAAGTATGTGGTGAAGCTCCATGGTGTGCCTAAGGACATCGTTTCTGATAGAGATTCAAGGTTTATATCTAAATTCTGGCAAGAGTTACAATCATTGACGAGGACTCAGTTGAAGATGAGCACTGCATTTTATCCAGCTACTGATGGACAGGCGGAGAGGACAATACAAACATTGGAGGATATGTTAAGAGCCTGTGTGATGAAGTTTGGAGGATCATGGGAAGATAGGTTAGATCTAATAGAGTTTTCATACAATAATAGCTATCATGCTAGCATTGGTATGACACCTTTTGAAGCCCTGTATGGGAGGAAGTGTAGAAGTCCAGTTTGTTGGGACGACAGAGCTTATGTGATAGTACTAGGACCTGAAATGATACAAGAGATGGTGGAGCAAGTGCAAGTGATTCGGCAGAAAATGCGTGCAGCACAGGATAAGCAGAAAAGTTATGCAGATTTGAAGAGGAGTGAGATAGAATTTGCAGTAGGGGATAAAGTATTGTTGAAAGTGTCTCCAATGAGAAGAGTAATGAGGTTTGGGAAGAGAGGGAAGCTAAGTAAGAAGTTTATTGGACCATATGAGATTTTAGACAGAGTGGGAGAGGCAGCTTATCGTTTGGCATTACCTCCTGCTTTGGATAAGGTCCACAATGTGTTTCATGTTTCGCAATTAAGGAAGTATGTGAGTGACCCTACCCATGTATTGGGGACTGAACATGTAGTGATTGATGAACAACTGTCGTATGTAGATGAGCCAAATGAGATATTGGATAGGAAGGTTAGGAAGACTCGTAATGGTGAGACAGTTTTGGTGAAAGTGTTGTGGTCTAATCATGAGGTGGAAGAAGCTACTTGGGAAGCTAAAGCGGTAACGAGGGAGAAATATCCTCATTTGTTCGTTTAAGGTATGTTGGTTATGGGGACGTAACCCTTATTTTTAGGGGGATAGGATGTGACACTTCAGATTTTTGAGCTTATTTTGTGCTTAGTTTTCTATAATGGTAGAGTAAATGCTTCAAGCTGTATGTTCAGTGGTATCTATATGGTGATGGTAGTAAGGCTTTTGTAGCATTGTTGGGCGAACTTCGGGACGAAGTTCATTTTAAAGGGGGAAGACTGTAATACCCCGTAATTTGATAAAGGTTATATGAATAATATACGTAAATATGAATGATATACGTAAATCTGAATAATTAATTAAAGGCTTGCTATAATAATAAATTATAAGTCGGTAAATTATGAGTCGGAATTTGATGATAATAATAATAATAACGTAAATAATAATAATGATAAGTAAATAATAATTAGTAGTATTCATACGATAATACAATAAAGCAATAAATAGAATTGTATATGGACATGGACTTGTATATGGGCCTAACTTGATATCAATAGGATAACATACACCATATCCTAGCTTTTATCATCATAAATTTGAAAATTCATACTTGAAAGGAGATCTAGAAGAGGAAACATCGTATAATCGATAGAAGGTAAGACGGTTTCGTAATTTTAATTATTTTAATTAATCGTTCACCTAGCTAGAATTAAAGAATGTCGCAATCATCATATGAACCACTTAGGACTCGTGTTATGACCGTGGATTATGCCCTGGACTATCGTGACCTTAGTCTGACCTAGGTAAGGTCGTCGAAGGTAGTGGAGGGTGGCCGGAGAAGCTGTAAAAGGATGGGAGCAGGGGGTGTTGTCGCGGGAACCAAAACCACGAAATTGAACCACATACAAATGGTAAATGAACAACTCAGAGCTAATGCTTATGCACATACAAATCCCAAGCTATCCATATCTATAACAAAGTAACGACATAAGTTGTACCAATAAAACAAATTCATTGGCACGGGTAATAGAAAACGCATCTCAAGTCACAAGATTTATATGACAGTGTAATATAGACAAATAAAACCAAATACCTTTCGATCTTGCAAGACAAAATTCAGTCGGATTCTCGCAGATTCACTCATGCTCTCATAAGTATATGTAAGGGTGAGTTTATATGTAAGATAGAAAGAAATAAAAACACTCACTCGACTTATGAATCATGCATGCAATCTAATGTGATAGAAATTTCCCCAACTAATACGCATTCAAAATATAGACAAAAGTACATGTATCAAGGACAATAAGGGTGGCTAATGGGCAAAGGTAGAAAAGGTTTGTGCCAAAGCACGTTATGGATATGTGAGGCTAAGACGGTAGTGGCAGCTACAAACTAACCAAAACCAATTCTACAAAAAAAAACAATAACAATCCCCACTAGAGAAATCATCTCAACTTTGACAACACATGGGAGACAATAAACTACTACCCAATAATGAATTAAACTCTAGTACACCCATATAATCCCTCAACAATGAAATGAAGCAATCTTTCCTTTCTTTTCTTTTCTTTTCTTTTCATTCATTTTTTCTTTCTTTTTCCCAATTCTCTTTTTTTTTTTCTTTTTTCTTTTTTTCTTCTTTTGCTTCATACTTTTCTTTTTCCGACATAAGTAATTAACACAATTGCTGCAAAATATTCTACTACACCCACATTGACAATTTATAAGTCTAAACCCAACTTTAGTAGTAAAATAAACATGAAACGCAAGAAACTACGACTGTCCTGATAAGGTAGGCAAATTCTAGGATTGTAGTTATATGATATGGTATGAAATAGGCTACAATTATTCAAATGAGCTAAACATTATGAAATCAATTTCAAGGGTATAAAATTAAGTCAATTTGGCTATGTGAGGCTTATTTGAATGGTCAGAATCACCTATCCACATGTACTTAGTCAAATGAACACAATAAAAGCATCAAGAAATTAATTTCACACTTATGCAGTTTGATATTACACATTCCACAAGGATAAACCACACTCAGACTTAATTGACAATGAGACCAGTTTATTGATGTTCCGGCCTAGGAAGCTCTATAGACCTCAGAATTTAAGTAGTTTACCAACCAAATTTGTCAAATCTAATTAGCATAAAGTATGTCAATTACGGTCAAACTTGTTCATTGAGCTTTGTTTTCATAAGCTAACGGTCAAAATAATGTACATGGATAACTTAAATGGGATTCAAACGCAAAAAACAAAGCAAATTATCATCATTGAAATTCAAATATCAAGACTCAACCTAAAACAAAGAAATAAATAACATATTTTTGGATTTTTGAAATTTGTTTTAATTTTTATGGATTTTTTAATTTTTTTTTAAAGCACACAACATAAATTAAATGCACACAACGATAATATAAAGAGTCTCGCCTCAAAACTAAATGTCAATGTGTCTTCATTGTGACCCTAACAACACATAAATCACAATAGAACAAATATCCAGCAACCTAAAGGACACTACTAACAAAGGCATAATGGGAAATAACTAAGGATAATACAATGAAAATGGATACAAAGGAAAGAGAATACCGAATATAAGCGTAAAGGTTCCCCCAAATCAGCTGCAAAACAAGGGATAACAGCAACCAACTACGCAATTCCTTCACGAACAACAACGATCAAACCCAGAACATGGATACTCGATCGAGTTTAGCGATACTCGATCAAGTGTACACCATGCGGGCTATTTCTTGAACTTTAAACAGAATGCTCACACAATGCATCATCAAAACAACTCAAAGCTCGCATTTCTAAATAAAAAAAATAGCGCATGTGCTATCCATAAACATAAGCAACACCAAAATATAATTGGAGAATAGAGAGTCGGTAGAACATACAATTGAGGCTCATTAAGCTCAAAATCCAAAATAAAAGGTAGACATGAATGATTACTACCTTCTACTTTGTCATCTATAGGAAAATAGGATGTGACCTCACCTAGAACAGGAGGAATCACGTCTCCACTTACCTCAGCGTCGGGATTATCCTTGAAAATTTCAGCTTCTAGAGCATCAAGCTCAACTTCCAGGTCTTCACTTACCTCGAGGCCATAAACCGTCCCAGGAGGGGGTTCATCTCCATATATTAGCTTCTCAATCTCATCTACCTCCTTGCTCCATGTCCCTAACGCAACAGCAAGGGTGTCAGATTGAGTTATGTCCAAACATGTAACAAGGTAGTCATCAATACTGAAATTAACAGTGGTAATCATATGACAAGTAGCTGACTCGGGATGTTTTAATGATTTATCTAAAATAAATGTATTATTATCATCCCCAATTCTTACAGTAAGACTACTATCCCTAACATCTATGACCGCCCCTACAGTATGAAGGAAAGGTCGTCCTAGAATAATAGGGACATTGGAGTCCTCAGCCATATCCATAACGATTAAGTCAACTGGAATAAAATACTTCCCTAATCTGACTGGCACATCTTCTAAGACACCCATAGGGCTCTTTAGAGAGTTGTCAGCCATTTGTAAGGTCATATTGGTAACACAGAGCTGACCCATATTTAACTTTTTACATACAGAATATGGCATTACACTAACAATAGCCCCTAAATCACAGAGGGCTCTATCTATAGCAATACTACCAATATGACAAGGAATAGAAAAACTCTCTGGATCCTTAAGCTTAGGAGGTGAAGTGGCTTGTAATGCAGCGTAGAATTGTTGGGTAAATGCAACGGTCTCTACCTCATCAAAGGACCGCTTCCTCGTCAAAATCTCCTTTAGGAACTTACAATAAGCCGACATTTGAGTAACCAACTCAGTAAAAGGTACACTCACTTTTAACTTCCGAATTACCTCCATGAACTTCCCGAACTGTGTGTCAAGCTTAGATTTTTGTAGTCGTTGGGGAAAAGGTAAGGTAATTTTAATTGGCTCGGCTTCTGTCATCTTTTTCTCAACACGTGAATCACCGTCAACATTCACAGGGCTTACTCGATTGAGTAACTGAGTTTTACCAAACACCATAGCTTCAGGACGAGAATCAACAACTTCATGGGCGAGTACTCGATTGAGTATTAGGCCATTTGATCGAGTATTCGCTTTAAGACCCTCTTTTTCGCTCGATTTCTTGCATTGTGTTTTATCCTCGCTTGATTTACTTCCGTCACCATCCGTGCCCAGGTTACTCAACTTCTTAGGATGCATGTAAGGCACATCATCCTCATTAGTGGGCATCTCTGGGCTTGTATAAGAAGTTCCACTCCTCAAGGAAATAGTATTTACTTGCTCATGTGCTTGTTTACCTTGATGAGGAAGGTTGCCGGGCTGTTTAGATATATTTTGCACCGCCATTTGCGCCACTTGAGTATCAAGCATCTTATTATGAGCCATAAGCTCAGAAATCTGCGCAGCTTGCTTTTGTTGAATCATCAAACTCTGCTGCATCATGGCTTTCATCTCAGCTAGATCATTATTAGGAGCTTGTTGAGGAGGTTGCGATGGTTGAAATTGTTGAGACGGCCTTTTATAGTAACCCGACTTATTACCGCGGTTCAGAGGAATGACACATGGGTTCGGCTGCGGGGTTCGAGTAGATACATTCTGACTTCTTTCAGGGAAAAAGTTGGTATATGGAGTACCTTGCTTGAAGGACTGAAAAACATGTATTTGTTCAATTGTGCTCATACATCTCGCCGCAGTGTGACCATCTATCCCACATCTTTCACATGACACTTCTTGTTGGATCATGGCATGAACTGTATGTTGCTTACCCAAGGATTGAGATGTCTTCAATTCGGCTATTTGGGCAGTTAAGGCCTCCAGTTGTGCTGCAACGGCACTATCTGACCCATTCCCTCTCGTACTACCTCTGGGATTACCATATTCAGCAGTGTGAGTAGCTATCTCATCAATTAGCTTCCACACATTATCGTCATTTGTATTATTTTGGAACCTCCCATTAGCTGAAGAATCCAACAAGGCTCTATCATCGTCTTATAACCCATTATAAAACTGGTTGCAGAAGAACCAGATCTGGAAGCCATGATGTGGAACGGAACGAACTAATCTCTTGAAGCGAATTCATGCTTTATTAAAGTCCCCAATGGGACTTTGTTTGAAGCTAGTAATCATGGCTTCTCAAGGCATTAGTCTTCTGGGGTAGGAAATATCTCTTGTAGAATGCAAGAGCCAAGGAGTTCTAATCAGTAATACCCAAAGCCTCCATATCTAAGTCACAAAGCCACTCAGCGACACCTTCTTGCAAAGGGAAGGGAAATAGAACTTGCTTCACCTGGTCTTGGGTTACCCCAGCAGTCAAAGGGATAGAGTAGCAGTAAGTAACAAACTTCTCCATATGTTTTACAGGGTCTTCTCCAAGTCCTCCTCCAAACATATTTCGCTCCACCAAATTTATATAGGAGGGGCGAATCTCAAAATTTCCCTTGTCAGTAGTAGGGAGCCTGAATCCTCTTAGGATAGAAGCCAAAGTAGGCTTGGAATGACTGGCAAGAGTAGGTATCTCGGGATTTTTAAGAACTGGAACAAGGGTGTCAAAAATAAGCGTGTCCTCCTCTTGGGACGTGTTTTCTGACTCAATAGTATGGTCCGTATTGCTGTCACGTATACTCAAGTCTTCTACTTGACCCACTTCTCTCTGAAAATTTCGTCTGTAGCGAAAAGTCCTCTCGGTTTCAAGATCTGGTGTAACAAGCTCTGACCTGTGAGACCTGGGCATAAACGAAACTAACAAGAAAAGTGTAAAAACTGTCTTATGGAAAAGTTCCCTGAGACGAAAGACAAATTAAATAAGAAACAAACAGAAAAATTGTTGCCTCCCCGGCAACGACGCCAAGTTTGATACGGATTTAGTCGTATGGCCTATATCAAAATAATCCTATAATACTACTAACAAATTGCTAGAGGTAAGTCGGGGTCGAGTCCGCAAGGAGGCGGAAATAATATATTTGCTAATGTAGTAATTTTTCGTAAAGGTAACAGTTTCTTGAAAAATGTTGGTTTGATTAACTAAACTAATTGCAATAAAATAAAAGACGAAATCAATAATATTAAAGAGTCTAGGGATCAAGTTCACTAGGTATTTATATGGGGGTGTGGTTTAACTAATTAACAGAGCAAATATGTTGTTTAAGTCCATATGATCGATCGATTCTAATATGTCCTTTAGATTCAATTTAACACGTGATCGCTATAACTAAATCAATTCTATTTAATTGTCGCAGCACGTGATCGCTATTAATCTTGGCCAGTAACTAATCAATTAGGTTTAAGACAACAATTAAACAATAACACAAAAGCAATTTAACCATAAATTCATTAATTAAACCCCCTTTTTAACAACCTAGATCCCTTTTCACCCTAGATAATGAATTTAGATACACATGCGAATAACAATAACTACGATAAGATAAACAGAAAACATAATTAAAACCATAAAAACAATAAACAAAGCAATTGCAAATATGAAACTTGAACTAATTATAATTAAGGAAAGGTTAACAAAGTACCGCAATTAAAAGTGTAGATCTCGAAGAATAATAATAGCTAAACTAAAACTAGGGTTTTTAGGAGTTTTTAGAATAAAAATAAGCATAACCAAGCTTCAGTGTCGAGTTTGGTATTTATAGCAAAAGATAAATTCATTAAGGAAAGTCCTCGTAAGAGACGGAACTGGGTTGATACTCGATCGAGTACATACATACTCGATCGAGTATGCTCTTCTCAGCATCTCCAACTCTCGACATTTGATCTCTTCAATTAATCTCTAGGTTCCTCGATCGAGTATCAGTAAAATCGATCGAGGATCCATCTTCTTCTCACTTCTTCATGCAATCTTCTTTTCTTTCTCTTTCTTTATTCTCTAGATTTTTGTTCCATGCTTCATGTGTTCCGTAATGTCATATCCGCGGTGCTCTTATCTTCCAAATGCTCGACAAATGCTCTAAGTCTGCATTAAAACACCAAAATGCGGAAGTATCTCATTCTAGCATAAATGACATRTAAWTAACGTATTCTAGCACGAAAACCGTATCAAAACAACTAAAGGAGAGGCATATAAATGTATATAAATATGACTCATCAAACACCCTCCCATCCATCCTACTCTTACCGAGTTCATGATGAACATGAACCTGGGCATGCAATCGGCGGAAAATGAGCGCCAAATCTTAGGGAGGAAGATTGACCGCGTCTACTATGACCAAGCAACCGGTCAATACCCCGTCTACAATGAATTTTGTAGACGGGGCTATGTGCAACAAGACAATCCTCAACCCTCCTACCACCTTTGGCTGGACGGTGGATACTAAGGCCAAGAGGGCGGTTTGGTCCATCGAGATCTCAACCTCCAATCCTACTACTTCTCCACTCCCATCTTCTCTACTCCGAGCCCCGCACATGATGAGGGGCGTAATGCCGAGTGGTATGAAGGAGTGAGGCCCTATTTTACGAGTGACGTAGGTGCTTCCAGGTCGGAAGGTGACCACATGATGACGGGTGGTGATGGTAGCATGTTCACGGGCGGCATGACCTCGAATGACTTTATCCGGGAGCCCGAGTATGGTGAGGAGTCGGGTTACCAATCCTACTCCTAGGCGGCCTAGTATTGATGGACAACTTGCTCCCCTACAAATCCAAATCACAAGTATGTCCCTTAAATCCAAATTTCTCATGCATTTTAGAGTAGTTTGCATTTACTTATTTGTTATATATTAGATTAGTATTCACTTAGTTGCATTCATAATAGCTTGCATTAGATTCAATTTCTTGTAATATATGTCATATTCAGTAATTGCATCCATGTAGTGTCATTTTCATCGTATTTCAATTTTGAATTTAGAATAGAGAATGCATTGCACTTTATTCAAAAACAATAAAAAAAATTGGAAAACTCAAAACTTTTCAAAAATATGTCTTTCATTTTCGGACTTCCTCCACACATTCATTTCTATTGGAAGTCATGTAAATAAATAGGACTGGAGAGGAAGTTCCCTTATTTCAAATAACAAAAACATGTATTTCATTTTCAAAAACATCATAAAATCCAAAAATATGCATTTAATTTCAAACATTGCAAAAACATGTTTTTCATTTACAGAATATTGAAAAATACAAAAATATGTTCTTTATTTTTCAATTCTCCTCCCTACTATAGTCCCATTGAGGACGATATTGATTTTAAGTGTGGGGAGAGAAAAATCAACTTTTTATATATTTGTAAATAGTTGTATATATTCATATACTTGTAAATTTGGGGAAACTTTTAATGCCTAAAAATTGAAAATTTTCAAAAAAAAAATACAAAAATATTGCATTGTATATATATGTTCTTCTAACAAATTACACAGGCGCACACGGAGCATTTGAAACTTTAGGAGATTAGAAGACCGCTCGGTATACTCTTTCCGATCTCTTTCTCCTTTACCGTTCCTTTTCTTTTATGATCATATATATGGAGGAGGACGGGATTTTAGTTGATGAGGATGTTCCTTTTTGGAACTTGTTGATGTGTGTTAATTGATGTGTTGTTAGGCGTAGAAATATTGTTGCATATTTATCTTCATGTTGCTAATGGCCAAGTATTGCATTCTCGTAGCTGGTACATATTTGTTTGTGATCTCATTCCGTTTGCATTGAGTTTGTACATATTTTGAATAAAAATAGTCTAGGAAGGGAGCACGATACCTCAATGATGATAATTGTCTTGGCCGTGTCTTCCCCTTCCCAGTGGTTTGCACCTTGTGACCTCCTCTTTAGGGTGTTTTCTTGCAAATACCCGAGAAATGAGGCTTGACCGAAGAGTCTTGACCACCCTGTGAAACCGAGAAGACCGTAGTCTAGGCCTAGATTTTGACATAATAGCTACTTATATGTGATATTTAGAGCCTCCTATAGACCGTTGCATCCATACCCGATCTCCTTAAGTTGTGAGTAGGCCTCCTCGCGTTGCATGTCACATCACCACTTATAAGTGTGGCGTTCTTTCCTTTGATCACGAGATGTCTATTTTTGTGTCCATAATTGAGAAAAAACTAGTTGCATATGTTTTTTAGCCCCACATTGTCAAATAAGCCTAACTTTCAACCCTTTAAATTAGGACCGCTTTCGTGTAACCCGTTTGAGCCGTAGCCTTTCATTTGGCATACTTACAACACCAACTACATTCCAAAACAACCTTCCTTGATCAAGAAAGTTGTCATTGCGTTTTTGGTTGTACGAAAAGGAGGTTTGAGTCGTAATTGATGAATTCTAGCTAAGTTCATTTGAATCAGTATAAAGGTTCCTATTTTGGCTTGTTATTTGAATAAAGAGGTTTTTGAAAAATGGAAAAGAGAAATAGAAAAGAGAAAAATATGAAAACATCAAAAAATAATTTGGCATGTGTATATGTTAAGTTTAGAAGTGAAAAAGGCGAGCGACATCCCTCACTCAACATAAAAGGGGTAGAAAAGAAAGTCGTTGCAAAATAAAGGGCATATGATGTTTTTCCAAATGAGTTGAATTTCCATGTTTTGTGTGATTTTAGGCAACTAACATCATGTTTTTGATTCATTCATTTGATGTAATAAGTCGGCGGAGACGGAATTTTGGCAAATTCTTGATATGTAGCTCCACATTATCCATAATGGTGCTTGCACCAATCCCATTTTGACCCATTACCTAGCCCCTTTACAACCTTTGTTTCCTTTTGTGTGCATTTCTTATTTTTACATCACATATGTGGTCACATTGAAGAGGATTCCACATTAGATTGCAGGTATGTCTCACGAGTCGTAGTAGGTGAGTGGTTTGGTTACTTTTTGTCACAATAATTGCCCATTCTTCAAATGAGCGACGAGTGAAAACCGTGAGGAAGTCGGTAATCTAGGTCCCCTTAGTCATGCGTCACTATTGCTTGAATCTTGAGTTGAGTCGAGTCATGTAAATCTTGGAGGTCTAGAGTTTCTCCCCTTTTCTCGCCTTTGAATTCGTTTCTTTGGCACTTGGTTGTCACAATTGTGTTGCTTGGGCCATTTTTAGGGAGTTGACACCTCTTCAGGACCTTGAGACGGTATCTCCCAACCTATACTTTAGCTTTTGAACGAAACTCGGTCGCTTAGATGAGGAAAGTGGTTATCCTTTTGATTGATGCATCTTATGTCTTTTACTTGCGCTCAATTGCTTGATGTGTCATATTTGTTTCTCAAGTCCCACTTGTCTTGCAAGGAAGCACATACCTCATTGTGTTTCGTTGTGAGTTGAAGGGACGGAGAAGGCCCATTAATTGCCAATCATCGGTTATTATTAGTTTAGCTAGCTTTAGTTCAATAAAGGTCTCTTATTTTACTCACTTACTTACTTGGGGATGAGTAATACTCAAGTGTGAGGAGGTTTGATAATTTGATTAGTTTAGACCATTTCACCTCTCTTTTCTCATGCATTTTGACCATGATTCGACGCGGTTTAGGCTTCTATCGTTGTGTTTTGTCCCTTTTATTCCACATGAATCACATGCTATGATTCCCCATCTCATCTTGTAGGGAAGAAGCTCGGTAAGGAATAGGGAAGAAACTCGGAAGCCAACATATGATTAGCATTAAGGGAAAAGGAGGAGAAAACAAGAACCAGTGTCCGGAAGCCGGCTTACCGGTAGGGGAACACAACCCCTTTACTTAGGAGAAATAGAAGAAATAAGGAAGCCAAATGAAGAAATGTTCGGTGTTGGCAGATGCACCGGCAGCCGGGCAACCGGCAGGAACTCCCATTCCAAGTGAAGAAAAGAAGAAAAGAAGAGGTCATCTACCGGTTGGCCGGCTCCCCGAGAGGGAACCCATGCATATCACACTTGACACATTTTGACACAAAGTAAATAACGCTCGCTGCAGGCAGCCGGTGGCTCGGCTAGGATCCGGAGCACATTAATACGAGTTGGGTTTGTTCTTTCTTGACACCTAATCCACGGGGACACTATATATACCCCATTGTCAATCCGCCTTAGACACAATACCCTAGATGGAGAAAATCCTAGTTTAAGCTTGTAATCTTCTATAATCAAATATTAATATTTGCTTAATTAGTTCTTAATTACTCCTTAGTTATCATTATATCTACTAGCTTCAATTGTTTACATTTAAGTATTAGGTTGTAATTTGAAGACTTGAAGAGATTCATCTTCTATTGATCAATCCAAGTTGGCTCCTTTAGTTGTTATTGGTATGTTTCTTGTCCTAATTTCAATTCATTTTCAATTGTTTACATGTTTATATTTGATTAGTTGTTTATTATCAAGAACATGATTTCTCTTGTTTGCTTAATGTTAAAGTCTCCATTTTTTGTAGTTGATATAGCAATTATGAGTGAGTAGTGCCTTATTAGGGGAGAGGGGGATCTAATGTGGGATCTTGTGGCTTGATTATTGTTTTTGGTACAAAAGGAGAGTATCTGGGTAGTTTGCTTTGTTTTGTGCACACAAGGTGTTTGTCGGAAGGCTTGAATGAGAATTTGAGTTCTTTATTATAACACCCCCACACACCAAAGTGCCTTACCAAGGCCACTTTAGTCATAGAGGTGCTACCATCTTGTTTTCCCGAGGCAAGGATAATCATCCGACAATAAAGAAACGTACTTTAAATAATAGTTTAAACTAATTACCACTGTATTACCAAAACTGTCTAACCAAAATACAAGATCCAAAAGGTGAAACTCAAACTACCAAACTCATACACATCGGAAGCCTCTGACTCGTGATGATCACCCAGCCATCCCATGCGCATACAAGCTAAACCTGCTCAACAACTGCTCACCATCCCCGTATGG
>VHZZ01003926.1:2437-20719 GCA_009801015.1 Silene noctiflora
AAACAACATTGTGTCCCGAATTCCCATCGCAACAGGAGTTCGGCACGGATTAGTTCCATTAACTCCTACTCCAACACCACTTATATTACAATGCATCGCAATTAAATTCACATCAACACCATGCTCAACACATTTCCTATTCCCATATCTTTCTAACATACACACATAAACATGAAATCTAATTCAAGCCTTATTCCCGCATATACCACCTAATTATTCATTGCACAGCTATATCGCATACATGAAACATTTTACTTTCAGGTTTACGCATTTCACTTAACCTTCATAACAAAATACCCTTCACATCATTTTACTCATTCACAATGTCTATAACACATTMATTACAACCAATTCACCAATCAACATCAATATATTCCTTGAATTGCATTAACAACATCACCACTTCTGACAAGCTCATATTACTAAACCAAGCATTTCTCGTCACGTCCATGCACACACATACATCACAACATATATACTATCTCCACATTAGACTCAAAACATGCTAATACTATTCCATACACACACTTAGGATACGCACATAACTTCCCGACTTAATTTCCCATCCGGAGTGACTGGCTTAAGCACAATGGGGCCAAGATTTTGGAATGAGGACGCCTTCTCACCCAAAACCGATCACTGAGGGGCTTCCAACTTACATACACCAGGTTCATTTTATTAGACTCACTACGTTCATTGGATTCATTGGTTACAAGTTCCAAAATCGTCGCTCTGATACCACTTTTTAACACCCCCATCTACCGAGGAGCCTTAGCAAGACCTTCCCAATAGATAAGGTCGTTATCATCTCGGTTTCCCGAGGCAAGTAATAATCAAATGTCGATATTAGAACAATTAAGTAGTTTACAAGCGATTACAAGGTAAACGAAAGAAACAGTACAACTCATTACACTATAATCTACATGTATAAGTCGTCGTGACTCGTGGCAACTCGTCCCTCCGACACCCAGCAAGACTCCAAAGACAACCTGTCAAGACTGACTGCTCACCAAACGGATCACGGCAGACACAACACAAGAAACAACAAAAAAACACCACACACAGTCAGTACCATACCAACATACAACCAACATAATAACAAGCACACAAAGTATCACAGCCATCATCACCCTTCCACACCGCATCACACCACTCCACATCACATCACCGACTACACACCAAGGTGTGTAGCCCTGCCAGTGGGGGACCGCAGCCGTACCCACCAAATCCCCGCTCATCATACCGAGCGAAAACCCAAGTTCATTAATGTGCATATCCTCTCCCGTGGCGGGCTCCACGGAGGGCGAATCAAGGGCGTGAAGCCACTCCCGCAAGTGACTTCACTCAGCCGAGAACGCATCTCGCAACACATCCAACACCACGCCACCACCAATCACAGCAACATCCAACACATAGCATACATATCATACAAACAACAATAACTAGAATGCCATACAAAAGACAGTAACCAAACACCACATCACCGCGAACATCAACACAAACTAAACAACGTATAGTACTGAATAGGGAGAACCTACCTCTAGCAAACCACATCGACTCCCAACGCAGCCTCACCGCACAAGCCATCATCGACATCCTATGACACATAACGACATCTAACACTATTACTTCGCAAAACACTAAACAATCAGCGACAAAGATGACAACGACCTTATAACATACCTATGCCAGCGTTCCGGCGACAAGACCGCTCCCCGACTCATGCTTCCGTCTCCCAAGGTGACGCATCTCCCCGTATTCTCGAATGGGTGAGAATAGGAGAGAACTGGCGAGGCGACAACTTCTAGGTTTAGAAAAAGAAAATGAAATGATTCGGCTTTCTGATTTCGCGATATATATATTTTATCGCTGAACACAACTTACTCGATCGAGTGCAGCCTACTCGATCGAGTAACGAGGCTACTCGATCGAGTGACCTCAGCTAGATCGAGTCACTTAACAACAACACTGACTACGAAGACTAACTAAGACTCGACAAGCTCCAGGGTCAGTCAACGATAGTCAAAGGTCTTAACAAGGTGGGTATTACAGGTACTGACTGTGTTGGTGTTTTCTGTGTTTGTTCTATATTGTGTCTGTCGTGATCCTTTATGGTGAGCAGTCAGTCTTAGCAGGTTGCTTCTGGATCTTAGCTGGGTTCTTTGGAGGGACGAGTTCACCATGAGTCACGGCAGATAGGTCACGTAGTTGGTTGTGTTTTGAGTTGTATCTTTACTTTTATTTTAATGACTTGTAATAACTTAAATTGTTCTATTATTGACTTTTGATTATTACTTTACCTCGGGTAACCGACATGGTAATGCTCGTATCTGTTGGGGAAGGTCTTGTTAAGGCTCCTTAGTAGATGGGGGTGTTACACCAGACTTGCATATACCGCTAAGGTTCACACAATATCCGCATACTCCACTACCAATTACTCAAACAAGCAAAGCAATTCATCAGCCATATACTCGACTCTACATCAGTACCAACACACATACATCTACTAGGTCATCATACATCATCCATACCACATACTAATATCACTCTTATACCTGCTACACATAACCGCATACAATGAAAGTACATTCAGCACATAGCATATAAGCAGTTTCAACACAACATCCCATCCCGAGGTTACTGGCTTAAGCACATTGGGGTCGGGATTATGGAATGAGGGCGCCTTCTCGCCCAAAATCAAACACAAGGGGATCCCAACACACATACACCAGGTTCATTTTAATTGACGCCCTATGTTCATTAGGTTCATTGGTTACAGGTTCCAAAATCGTCGCTCTGATACCACTTTGTAACACCCCTACTGACCAAGGAGCCTTAATTAGGCCTTCCCTGATAACCAAGGGCGCTACCATCTTGCGTACTCGAGGTAAATATATCAAATTAACCCTTCAAGAACATTTATTAGATACATTACAAGATTACAGCGGAAAGATAAATACAACTGATGACTATACTACCAACTACAGGCGTCACTACGTCTTACGATCTCCCAACCCTCAACATACACCAAGCAGCATTGCATCCATATAATCAACTAAACCTGCAATACACCCTTCTCACCATCCCCAATGGATCATCACAGTTTTGAAAACATAAACAAGGTCAGTCAATTGTATAACAACACAACATAATAATAAAGCATGAATATTCACGGAACAGTAACCATCATCTCTAAACTCCATAGTAACCAGTAACCGACTACACACCAAGGTGTTAAGCCCTACCAGATTACCCAACGCAACAGGTAATCCACACCACCAGTGGGGACTGCAGCCTTACCACCAAAATCTCCGTTCATCGCAATGATCGAACCCGTGTCCATTAATGTGCACATACCCCTTGCGTCGAGAAACACAAGAGGCGAACAATGGGGGTGAGACCATCTCTCGCAATGGCTCACAATACAAATACCAATACAATATCATCATCATATCTCAATCATAAAATAATAACAAAGATCGTCACATCATACATCATACTGATATATATACAACCAACTGAGTAGGGAAACCCTACCTGAAAAGCAATCCAAGAAGCACCCATCATCAACGCATACACGACCATAGGTCACCGCTATCGACACCTACAACAATGATACGACCAGATTACACACAGCCATAACCCTAACCCAAAACCTACAGATGGCGACGATGACTTACCTTACAAGAAGAACGGTTGACTAGACCGGAACCGACGCCCGCATCCACTCTCATGGTGGTCTCCTAGGTAGAGGCTTGAAAGAGAGATAGGGAGGTGGAAGGTAGAGGGAGAAGTGTTCTGATTTTAGGTTTTGAGAAAAAAAATGAAATGATTTCGAGTTATGACTTCCGCACAACGTTATATTACGCTGTCACTCGTGCACTCGGTCGAGTACCAACATACTCGACCGAGTCAGATGCACTCGGTCGAGTGCCCCACACTTGGCCGAGTGTCCCGTGCTAGGTCGAGTTCTACGTCTATATCAACGAGTCTAACATGGTCAAAGGTACTTATGGTCAGTCAACGGGTCCCCCAAAAGGACGGGTATTACACCGTCACCGAGTTGTGGGTATTTCTGGATGTGTCCCAGTGCCGGTGCGGTGTGGTGAAATTGTGCCTCGTTCATGTATTGTCATGTGCATGATCAATTATATGGCATTGTGTTTTATTATCGAAACTGACGTGTTTGGGTTGTTTATATTTGTCACCTATTTCCGAGGTGGCCTTTGTTGATCCATATGATATTTTTGATCATATAGGGAGCAGGTTGAGTACAGGTTGATTTGATGTCACGCGAAAAACGGGGCGAGCCTCGGACTTGGAGTCGAGTCATGTAGATAACCTAGTTGTTAGATGAGTTGTATTTGTAAAATCCACCTGTTATTCATTCATCATGTATGTAATTACTAAATAGCTTATTTATGTTAATTGTTTCTTAATTAAAACTCTGATTCACCGCCTCGGGAAACCGAGATGGTAACATCCTCCCATTGTCTTGGCTGGGCAAGAAGAGGGGTGTTACACTCATAATAATTGTGAAATTGCATTATAACATAAGGGTCATTAATGGTGTCATAAGGATTGTGGTAATTGTTGGTATATAGAGTCATGACATACTTAGGATTCATGGTAAATGATAAAGTGGTATACTTGGCATAGTGTGTTGCATATTATGTTGCATATTGAGTTACATATTGTGTTACGTGTGGATGTTGGTGGAGTTGTGATTTTGTTGTGGCATTGAGGAGACGTAAGGCGGTTCGGTAAATCGTCTTACGCCGGGGTTTCTCCTTGAAGTTTCCCACTTCAAAGAGGATGTGCACGTTAATGACATGAGCAAGAAGGATTCGTGTTGCGATGCGAATCTGGTAGGGGTCCGCGTCGAGAACCGGGCTCGGTATACCGTGCTGCGATGCGGATACCTTTTCGAGATGCGGTCCGGCGAGGCGGTGACGGTATTGCGATGCCATCACCAAATGGAGATGTAGTAGGATTAAGGATTGGAGGAGATGTCGTGATTTTTGCGTCTCATCCATTTGCATTGCATTCATATCATTTCATGAGTATTTGTATTATTGAAACTGACGTGTTTTGATTCTGTGTAAATTGTCACCTTGTTTAATTGTGGTGGCCTGTGATGATCCATATGACATTTCTGGTTATATGGGGAGCAGTGGATTACAGGTTTGGACTAGATGATGAACGGGATATGGGCCGAGTCACTGACATTTGAAGTCGAGTCGAGTAGTCATATGATAGTCTATGTGGACTTTATTAAAATTGTCGTTGTAGTTGAGGCATTGTACATTGTATAATTCATTTTATGTAATTCATTAAACTTGGACTTTAATAAACCGAGATGGTGACACTCCTAATTGACTTGGCCGAGTAATTGGGGGTGTTGCAGATAATGTGGACCAAGCCACCCGCACCGTGCGCACCCACGCGTTGTGATTTTGAGGCGGCTGCACTTCTCCCACGGAACCTTGGTGGACCAAGCACGTCATGGGCCGTTACCAATTTGAAAGGCATTGAAATCGGTGAATGGTTTGAATAAGCCTGCATTTGTGGATTCGCCACCAATTTTTGTGGTAAATTGGAACCGTACGATTACTTCATGCCATGTGAAGACACAAAGTAGTGACATGAACACTAAGAAATTTGTTACCCTTAGCATTCTATGTCTAGAATGACTCTCGTGATGCCAATGAACATGGATGCTCACAGATATCTGAGTAAAGGGTGAGGGTACGTATTAGAAAGCTCTTTATTTGAACACCTAATCCCGCCCGCCTCGATAGCGGCCTCTACTAATGATCAGGGAAGTCATTTATACTCGATATGTCGTTGATTATATGCATGTAATGCAACAAAAAATAGATTAAACCTAGCATGTGATTTTAGACTAAGTCGATTCAGCATACAATTTGGCAAACAATTGGGTCGAAGTGAAAAATTACATTCATTACATGTGAATTAGCCAAATAAGTAAATCATACAATGATAAATAATTACATAACGAAGAAATAAATTATAAAAGAGTATATTGAATTTACGTCATAAATACGCTCAAAAAGGGTTTTAAAGAAAATAAAATGAAAAAGAATTTAAAATTAAAAGAATTAAATATGTCGAACTAGGGTAATAATACGGATAATGGTCAGTTATAAATCTAATTAGAAGAGCTACGTCAAAATGAGAAGAGATCAGAGACATAAGCCAACCCAGAACAGGCGTAGCATCTATTGCGTCCTCTGGAAGAGGCGCATCAGTTTGTGTGACTGTTCTCGAGCTGGGTTCTGATTGTGAAAGTCGGACCCGCGATTAGTTATTGTTCGTTGGTTATTTAAGATTGGTTATTGATATGGATTACTCGCAATTGAAATGGTTTAGTCATATTATGTACAACGTCATAAGTCTAATTAAAACATGTACAAAAGTCGAATTTTAATGATTTGATATGGAAGAATCGGACCTTTAAAATCCGGATTTGAATAAGAGACGAAAACCCGCGAATACCGAATTATAAGGAATTTAAGTTGAAAAGGATTTGATAAAACAAATTAAGAAACTGGAAATTTACAAAAAAAGAAAGAATATGAAACAAAGAAGGAAAATGAAACAGCGAGTACTCGAGGAAGAAAAAGAAGAGCAGCAGCAGATAAGGAGCCTCTGGAAAAGGCGCAACAGATGTTGCGACTATTCCAGAAGACGCATATGCTGATGTGATTCTTCTCGACAGTCTTTTCTTGCTGATTCGTCGAAAAGGGTTTAAAAACATGATTTTGAAAACGGTTTTGAGCATGGTTATGACATAAACTCTTACATAAATTATAAAAACGGAAAATATATACAAATTGAGATTTTACACCCTCAAACTTACATGTTTACACGAGATTAACTAAATTGTCGTTAGTGGTTGCTCGACTCGATGTAGATTCGAAAGATGCCCTTGAAAAAAAGAATTAGTAATGAAATTGATTGATTAATTAAGTGGAGTTGGTTAAATTGGTCGGTCATGCAACGAGACTGGTATCCATAAGGATCTGGAGTTACGTGGTTGAGTAGATCAAGCACGTAGGCGTCAAAGCAATAGAACGTGGTCTTAAAATGAAAAGAGAGAAGAGAAGGTGCGGACACTCGCGTGAAGAATATGTGAGGCGAATGCCTCTATTTATACTAATCACGAGGTGAAAAATTAGGAAAAAAGATAAGATTTGAAGAATCCGAAATTATTCTGGAAACTGACGAAAATCTGCCCAGGAATAGGCGTAGCAGGTACTGCAACCTTTTCAAGAGACGCATTACCCTCTGCGCCCTCTCCTGAGGCTTTCCCTCCTCAGCAAGAAAGATTTCCACGACTTTATTTAGAAATCGGGGAAGATGTAGGCTTCCTTATTCCGCAAGATAAGATATTTCGAGATTTAAAATCTTAAAATAATATTTTGGAAATAAAACTCGAATATTCCGACTCGGTTTCAAGGCGGTTTTAGAAAATGAAGACGGTTTTTGACCCGGACTCCAAATGTACTCTAATTACTGCCAAAACGACCGTATCGACACGTAGATGACGACCAAAGGGTTAACACGACTGTTTGAGCCATCACTTGTCGACGAATTTACGAAAGGTTATAAAATCGCTTTGTATGTTAAACATGTGCATGGTCCAATCATTACTGGGTGTTTGGCGGGAGGTGTATAAACGAGGTATCTACAGATAACATATCCACCAAAGGACACATAAAATAAACAAAATAAATAAAAAAGATTGTGACAAGGCTCGAACTCGGGTTATATAACTGATGTTTTCTGATATTTTGTACAAACATTTTGGAGGAGCAGTTCGCTCCCTTAGCCCGCACCTGGTCTTAGTCGCCACTGTGTAAGATCCACTATAATAATTAAATTTATACAATAGTATCGTTACAAGTATAAAACCAATAGGGAAATAAAAAAATAAAATAGGTATGGTATGAGAATATTTGTCAGTCTTTGACGAGGGAAAAAAAATACCAAATAGATCAAATGCAATGTATATAAAGCTCTCAAATGAAATTGAAATTCAACTTAGAAGGAAAATAATTTCCTCTATTACTATTTTACTCCTATTTTAAAGCATTTTGATTCAATTTGTTAGCAAATAAAAATATCCGACCCTTTATCATATATATAGAGGGAGGGGGCATCATAAAATCACACAATCATAAAATCACACAAAATTTCTCCATCATATAATAACACCAAACACAATCCAAATCCCAAAAATAACGAAATCATATTTTTCTATCTTATTTTCACATTTCATCTTATTTCTCAACCATCTTTATTTCCTATCACGTTACTCAATATTCTGTATCATCAAATATTGTTTGTCAACAAACGATATAACAGTCTATAACACGTAAAATCGAATTACAAATCGTCAAATGACCTCTTGAAATCATACATAACCTTCTCTTCCATGTCTAAATAACATAGCTTGTAACACATTTTCTATTTAGTACGAGTATAATTTAGTAAAATTATACAAAGAATGATACACGAAATCATGCAAATTAAGACACGATAATGGGACAAAAGATTCACGCTCCATAAATAACATCATGTCAAGCCCCTCATTGGCCCTTGATATCCCACTATCTTCACTCCCTTCAACCATCCCCCACCCCTATAAAAACCCTCCTCAACCTCCCATCTTTCCCAATTACTCCCGAAAAAACCACTTGTTTCACTCAAAAAAAAATGTCTTTCCTCCCCTTCTTAACCCTCCTCCCTCTCCTCCTCCTCCTCCTCCTCCCAACAACCACCCTCTCTACCACCACATGTTCCTCCACTTCTCCCGCCGTGTCGGCGGCTAAATACACAAAATGCACTTCCCTCCCATTCCTCTCCTCCACTCTCCATTACACCTACACTCCCTCAAACAAAACCCTCTCCGTTGCCTTCACCGCTACTCCTCCTACGCCTTCTGGCTACATTGCTTGGGGAATCAACCCGACCGATACCGGCATGCTTGGTACTCAAGCCTTTATTGCCTTTAAATCACCCAAGGACTCTTCCCCCGTTTTGTCCACTTATAACCTGTCAGCCTACTCTGGTATCACCGCTGGACCGCTTTCGTTCCCTGTTTACTCGAAGCGGGTCGAGTTTAATGCTGCTGATAAGTCGTTTACTATCTTTGCTGTGGTTAAGTCTGATGGTGGAAAAGTTAATCATGTTTGGCAAGTGGGTCCTGTTGTTAATGGTGTTCCAGCTAAACACGAGTTTAAACCGGAGAATCTTGGTAGTAAGGCCACCATTGATGTCAGTTCCGCCATCATCGATGGTGGTAGTGGTAGTGGTAATAGTTCTAAGTCTGATAGTTCAAGCTCCAGTGCTAGTTCTCTGGATTTGGGTTTGAAGAAGAGAAATGTGGGTTGTTTTTTACTTTTTTCGAGTTTTCTTTTGTTTGGTTTGTTGTCGTAGATTGGAGGCTCCCAGGATTTGAACTCAGCAAAATTATTACATATTATGACCATTGTTTAGGTCCAATCAATGGTTTTATACCTTGGTTTATCTCGTATGTTTCTATTGATGGGCTCAAATTAGCATTAAATCAGCTCAATTATAGTTATATGTAGTTAATACACCGTAATTTATGTTGATTGAGATTATAGCCTATTATGTTTGCTCATTTTCATAATAAGATACCATAATTGTAATCCCTCCGTCCCAATCATTTGTTTATTCTATGTGAGGGAGTAGTATGCTACTCCGATCAAGGAATTTGCTCAATCAATGGCAATATGGCATTTACCGTCGCAACTGATAGTTTAGGTCCAATCAATGGTTCTTATCGTCGTTTGATCTTTACTTTTTCTGTTAATGGGGTTCAAATTAGCATTAAATCAGCGAGATTTTAGTTATTTGTAGTTAATAATTTTCCCTAGTTAACGTTGATTGAGATTGTTATCGATTATGTTTGCTCAATTTCTTAATAAGATATGAAGATAATTATGGATATTATCATCAATATATTTTTTTATTGGCATGCTACCTTAATAATTTTATTTGTTGTTATTGGTATTGATTTTGGGTGGTTGTTATATTAATGGTAAATGTTTGTTATGATATTATTGACATTGATTGATATCTAGTTATTCCGAAAGTTTAATGCTTTGAGCCGAATCAAATAATATTACGGTCGAATCTGGAAATCAACGTTGTGAAGAATAGGTGAATTAGATGGATGTTATGACCAAATTTAGAAGTTTTTGATACTGAAAGTTATGCTTGTTTGGGTGTCTCAGACTCATGGAATTCTGAATGCTATAAGTTGGGGAATGTTGTTTCCATTTGGAGCTATAATATCAAGGTACTTAAGGACAGTCGAGTCTGCGGAACCAGCATGGTTTTACCTACATGCTACTTGCCAGACATCAGCATATGCTATTGGTGTTGCTGGCTGGGTTACTGGTCTTCAGCTCGGAAGCGAGTCTAAAGATATCGTGTTTAAAGGGCATCGGTGTATTGGAATTGTGCTCTTCTGCCTAGCCACTGTCCAGGTATATTACTCTCTGCTTTGCAAATCTTACCCTCATTTATCTGGTGAATGTTGGTTTGATATTAATAATGAGGTAATGCAGCTTAGCATCGATAACATTGTGGGTCTGTATTCTGTAGTCGGTAGGGTTCTTGTAGAAACTTTCAGAATTGATAATTAAGTTATAGTGAAAGAGCAACCATTCATTAGTCAAGACTTGTTGAAACTGATGCAAGAAAAACAACCCCGAAGTAGACCTAGAGTCGAATTGAAAATGACCCAATAGCCTTGACTCTGCACCACAAACTTGAAAATAACCCGAATCCAGACTGGCTAATCTGAATCGAATCTGAATGACTCATTTTCCCAGGGTTTACTCTTATTTTCATTCTCACTGCTCGTGTCATCTAATTGTTGATGATTTACAGATTTGCGCCTTATTTCTGAGACCCAATAAGGATCACAAGTACAGATTTTACTGGAACGCTTACCACCACTGCGTTGGATACGCCATCATAATCCTTGGAATAATCAATGTATTCAAAGGCTTTGACATACTAGAACCAGAGAAAAAATGGAAATCAATTTATGTCGGCATTCTGATTGTGCTCGGTGGCATTGCTGTGCTGCTAGAAGCTCTCACCTGGATTGTGGTCTTGAGGAGGAAGTCCAAAAGTCCATCCAAGCCTTACACTTGATCATCTGCACGCAGTTGTGGATCGTTTTTCAGAAAGCATGGCATCAGTAGCTTTCAGCCACCAATGCCTGTAAGATGCTCAACACAAGTCGGACGCTGTGAGACTGTGACAATGATAGCTAAGTTACTCAGAAGGGGTATCCTCAACTTGTTGGGTGTCTTGTGTATATCAGAATTTGTCTACGTTTGCGATATTTGGCGTGTGTATACACTTGTGTACTGGATTCATTTGTATGTAGCTCAGCTCCATTTGTTTGTGTGCTAGATTTTTCAATACATTCATCCACAAAATCACTTTTTATATATATATATATATATATATTTATTGATTACCCGGTTTGGAACTTTGTGTTGTGAACCTCCATGATGCTAACTAGTGAATGATCTTCCTGTAGGCTGTGCCGATGTGAGCCAATGAATCCCAATGAATCCCAATGAGCAGCAGGGACGTTTTTTTTGTACCAGGTTTAGTTGTTTTTAACAAAGTTGTCACTCAAAGTGTCGAATTTATTATAAAGTCGCCATATAACATGGCGGCTCTTACCACTTTAAAATTATGAGCGCGTGCTCTTAGGACACACATTACAATAACCGTTTTTATAGATGGCAAAAGTAATTGAGAAAGATAGGTAATTAGGTGGAGAGAGCACTTAAGCAAAGTGATTAGTAACAATATTGAAAGAGTAGACACGTTTGATTCTTCAGTAGAAAGGAATATACATGGGTCCCCTCCCCTATTGAGTACTGTACTACGCAGTTTGTACTATACTCCAACCTGCCCACATTTCCATCATTCTCTGTCCTTTGTTTCATTGCTCAAAACACACGCCTTTCCTATCTTCTCCTTCATTTATTTCGAGTTTGGACCAATCATTCTTCACATTTTTTATCATTACCTTCACCTTTATTAAAGCCCACATATTATTCCACCGTAACAAAAATTACTAAATCAACGGGATTCATTAGGGTACCTAGAGAGTCACATGTAATAAATCATTAAGACCAACAAACAAAGTTGCTGATTTTAATTAATGACAATTATTGTACACCTTGTTCAACTTTTTCAAGGAGATTTAAAAGTCAATAAGTTCAACTTACCTCGCTCACCAGTAGGGCGGTAGGGCTAAAAGTAGGGTTTAAATACCTAGAGGATAATTTTGTCTTCTTAACTTGTAAAAAGAAGGCCCAAGCCATTAGTTCAATGCAACTGTGGCATTTTAAACAAGGGGGGATAAACTAGTTCATCCTTAATTACCAAGGGTGAGTGTCCTGCTAGCCCTTTCCTATCTCCATTGTTACAATCCAAGTGTGTTAAAAAAAACAAGAAGAATGCATGAAAAGATGCATGATATAATAAGTTGGGTGAAAGTGTGACAGAGTAGTCGAGTAGGTCATATGTCTAATGTCTCAACCAAGTTTTGTATATAAGACTAATAATTAATTATGGAGCTAATTGCTGTAAAGAGCTAACAATTATGATTAACAACAAACCCATGATTAACCTAAGTGGGGACTATATGGCTAACCAAAGTTGGTGGAAGGACACTTATCAGTCATATATGCTTTTTTCTTGATTGTCAAAATAGAATAATACGAGTAATTATTATTGAAATTCAAATTGAAATATTTAAAAAGTGTGTATAGCATTTATGCATGCACGCAAATGTGGAATACTATAACGTAAACCTGCTAATTAAAGTTATTATGGTATTCAATTATCTACAAGACTTGCTAAAACAAGTATGATTGAATATAACGGTTTGAAATATTTGTCTCAATGCATTTCCAATTTCCATGACCAAAAACATTACACTTAGTCAATCTAATTACTTTTGTGTCGTTTCCGTGCCGATCTAATTACGTGACATTATAACATGGAGTAACTTATACGCTCCTAATACTGTCAATCTATATTCTAGCTTTCTACCTATCACTAGTACTAAAAGGCTACTAAAGGATGCCCGTCCTTTACATAGATTCTTGAAAATTGTTTATCACTATTTTGGTATGTTGGTCACCTAATATCTATCGAGGTTTAATGTGTGTGTGTCGGCGTTGACAAATTACCACCCAATTTAATTCACATGTTATATCTATTACCTATTACGTAACTTTATCAACATTGGCTGGTATGAGTGGTAAGGATTCTCATTTTTTAAACAAGTGGTCAGACTCTTGACTCTTACGAATGAAAAAAATTTCAATATCCCGAAGAGATTGCCCAGTTGTCGGTAGGGATACTCCTAGACAAAAAAAACAAAAACATCTATTACATAACTTTCATACATAGTCAGTCCAACATCCCTACATGCAAACTAAAATGCAACTGACTTAAGCATCATACTTAGATTCCTGATTTCTTGACTAGGACAGTAGGACATGTCTATGAAAGGAACATGCTCATGTCATGTATAGCTCAGCATGACCTCTGTGTGAGACAAGCATCATATTATCCATTTTGTGAAGAGACTTAAGTCTCACTTAAAACAACGGCGGTATTCGTCTTAGGAAGAAAATGGTTCCAATCTATGCTTTGTCGACATACTTATTTAGCCTCATCTTACATACTTGACGGTTTTAAATTTAAGACGGATATTGTCGACATAACTTAGAAAAAACTGAGTCTAAAATTAGACAATAAAGAGAGCTGTTTGCCTACGATTAATTAAAACCGGCCATTAGCCAGGTAATGGAGAAGGGAAACGGAGAGAATCCCAATCCCATATTACCGTTACTCGATATTTAGTTGCGTATCCAAATCCAGTGATGTTATTATCTTGAACTGTATTCTTTAAGGCCTTGTCCGATTCTTCCCATCGAGTGTATGTGATCCAATCAGGTTATGCTAAAGAAGATTGGATTCATCGCCAACTTCATACCAGTCAGATTATTATAGTTTTGCAAATCACTGACCTCTTTCTGGACTGGTATCGGTCACATTTAAGGTCTGGTTACCAAGACTAATAAGTTATGACGACTCTAAGATCATGTCAGATCACCATGACGTCCATGACTACAATTCCAAGACCGAGTTGTGACAGCCTAACAGGAAATTCTAAGATCATGTCGCCAACGTCAGGGTTTATTAATACCATCCAAGTCCTTGAAACTTAGTCAACTAAGAGAAAAATCCTTCTTCACCACCAACACAACTTAAATGAATCTTGTGGTCCTATGTAACCAAGCAGAAAAGTTTGAACATTTCCAGCCCACACAGTACTGTTTAACCTGATCTTCATGCTTGTGACAAATCTCGGCCTCATGACGTTGACGCCTAAAATAATCTCGGTACCAATCTAGTCCTTCCCTTGATGCCATCCACAACTGAACTTGTTTGCGACTCAAGTAGATGAATCCAGATAATTTTTGCGGATTCAAGTTACATTATCATGACAAGTTAAAAGGTAATGGATTCATACATTTTAACATTACAGTATCAGTCACAACACAATAAATAGCTATATGTTCGAAACATTGTCAGCAACTAATTGTAACATCGATATGCTTGCTGCATTTGGTACTCCGGAACTGGGAAAGACGAGTTTCAAAAGGCAGACAAATGGCTTACAAATGCCCGCTGTTTAGCATGTCAAAGCAGGGTAAGTATACAACCGCAATTAAAGCCACCCGAAAAAACAGATTGGCAGCACTACCAGGAATACTCTGTATAATTTCTTTCCGATCAAAAACTTACTTGAACAAGTCAGTAGCGTTTGTTAATAGTTGAACGCAGCAATATTTTTAGCATTATTATCAAGATTGCAAATTGCTGAATCATTTTGTTTCGATGAACACTGCTGTAAACCAAGGGCTTTGGAATATACTTCTAGTTCACCAAACACCAAGCTAAATAACAGTGGGTCCATGACAAAATCCTAGGGTGGGAAGGAAAAGACCCAAGTTCGTGGTTGATCTTGCTAATAAGTAATAATGTACCGGTCGACACCCCTTTCAAGCTGGAAGATATGACTCTAATATCAGTTGCTTCTGAGTAGGGTTTACGATTTCGACAATCAAAGACATGTACTTCCATTCTTTGTCCACCTTATCTTTGAACATCTCACAGAAGACATTTCCGTTTCCTTGAGGGCCACGTATGCAAAAGTTGATCTGGAAACCAAAAAAAAAATCAAATCAAATCAAATGAAAAATTTTAACATCTCTGCCATTGGATACACAAAGTAACATGCATAACAAGATCATCGAATTTCTGGGAGCTGAAGGCTTGTAGTTGAAACAGCTGTTTCTTCCAGAACAAGTTATTAAAACATATCATGGATGTAGTTGATTTAACCATCCTTTCATATCGAAAAAACTGCAATATGCAACTCAAATTTTCTAATGAAATCTTTTTGTTGTTTTGGCTGTTCTGTTTACTGTTTAGTCAAGATTTGAGCCGGGTAGAACCACAAGGTGACAAGGATCTCCAAAATGATATAACAATTGAGCAACACCATGACACCTAATCAAATGCTTTTTGATTTGTTTTAAACCAATATCGTGCACATCATTTAACAACAGAATCTCCCAAACTAAACAGTATCACATCACTTAAACGGTAAAGCCAAAGAAAGAATCTGTACTGACGTTTGCTCGTATGACATCACACTATACCATATCATAGCATCACACTTACATTCTATGACTCATCATGTGATTATGCCTAACAGAAACACCCTTGATCCTCCCACAGTTCTTTGAACTGTGCGATCTATTTCACAATATTAACATACTATCTAAAAAGACGAACCAGTAACCCATAAAAAGCTTTACCTGGATGTGCTCCATTCCATCTTCATCAGTCCATGTCCTATTTGGTATTCTTTGGCGAGCAGATCGGTTTCTTGACTCTTGGCCATACCCTTTGATAGGTGACCCAATCCTCACTCTGACCTAAAAAGGATAATAGAAGCTTTACTTGACCCTTTCAAGTATAAGATTTTAGGGACCAGTCATTACAGTTAAATATGTAGTTCCATAGATAAAGGGAACATTAAAAGAGGAAAAATCTCATGTACTGCAATGTATTGGACTTTATTGAGACGAAGAACAACAGACTCTGCTGTATGGTGTAGGGAGGACTTTATAAGGAAGGGAAAAATTGATACCTAGAAGACAAAATTCATAAGCAATCTCTTTCCTTCTTGAACCAAAACTAAAAGGGTGGCCTTCATCATGCGTGAACGAAGTCGCACTGTTCCATAGTAAAAATTGCATTACAATATTCTAGGGTAGCACTTTTCGCATCAACAAAGTAATGCAAACCGTTGCTGGGGACTTCGTGACAACAGACTGTGAATATCTATATTTTTTACTCATTCCCATCCACGCTATTCCTCCCACTTGCTATAAAGAAAATCCAAATTGTTTTTCCCATTAGAACATTCCATCTCCAAACACTGTCACCAAAACCCCAAGTCCTCCTTTGACCGCGACCCTCGTTCATGTCATCAGCTCGTAAGCCTTTTTTCAACCCACATTCTCCTTTTCGCCACCTTGTTGGCCTAGCCGCCTCCTCGACAAATGACCTCCCTCATCGCCAGCCAGGTCAGTTTCTTTCAACTTCAAACTCGACCCATTTGTCGTCATCTCCCTATTCAAAGTCTCTTAAGACCCAGAAATACAAGAAACTAACCAATCGTTATCAACAAAACACTTTGATGTACTTTCTGGCCACTTCTGCATCCAAAGATAGTTTTGGAGGACCGAGTAATGATAAATGGTGCTCCATTGCGGTGGTAGAGGGTGGCTAGTAGTGATGATGGCCTTTAGTTTGATAATATCATTAATCACACTTTTGTTTCAATTAATATCTCACTTGTATGTTCAGTGATTATTATACTATTTTCCTTACGAGTTGTGCCCAAAACAAATGAGAAGAGCATATTGGAGGGGAAGGAGTACTATTTTCATATCTCACTTTACACCAAGTGTATATTTTAGAGGGATCCTTGTTTATCACCTTCCTTATGATTCTGTTTTTACTATTTCCATGTCTTCTACCTAGTGTATATTTCAATAATATCACCCCACTTTATTTATTGGGACAAAGGGTATCACGAGTCATGGAATGACCAGAAGAAATATAGATGCATGAAACAGGAAGTACTGAGAGTACACAGCCCAGAACTGTACCAACATTCATCCAGCTATATCAAAAGCGACAATCCAGCATGTCTTAACAAAGGTAATAGACAACTATCGAATAGCACATGGGCCAAAGAAGCATGACCCTTAAATTTCTTACCTGGCTATCATTTTGAATTCTGTCCAATGCTTTGTTAAAAATTTTATACCTACATAAAAATTGTGGCAATTATATCGTCGAGATTACAAAATTATTCTCAACTACTCAGCTTAACCAAGGTCTAGTCTACTTACTCTTTTGGTTCCAGTAACAGCTCTTTGACAACAGCATATGCTGCAATAGCGGCAACTCCAAGGCCGGCAAGAATCACAACACTGTAGAAGCCTCCCTCGGCATAAGTAACAGGCTTTTCTGGGATATGATATGTCGGGGAATCAAAAGGATCCTCCACTGTAGAAATATCTTTTTGGTCCTATTAATAAGAAAATAAAAGGATAATAATGTTAATAAGTGTCAGTAACTTAATATGCCCATAATTCAAGTATTCAACGTACAAGCAGTTTAGAATGATGTAGGTATCAGACGAAAAACAAATAAATGACAAGTGGATAAATGTACAAAGTATACAAAGTTGAGTTAACTATTGATGTTCGCACTCGAAAAATCCATGAATTGACAACTAATGATATTATTGGACCTAAGGTTTACAAATCTTCTCATTTGAACATTTTGTTAATAAGCCGACACAACAATTATTCACTCAACAAAATCGAAACTACCATTATTAGTATGGTCTGTGTCCACATTAACTAAGCATCGCTGTCTAGAGCCCTACCATTACCATTCGCCTCCTGTGGTAGTGTTAGACATGTACTACTGTACTAGTATAGTTCTCGTGCAAATGCACGGTATTTTAGATACAGATATTTGAGAATTTTACAATTAATCAAGCTAATGCAATTTACCTCAATTTTG
>VHZZ01003927.1:3991-16941 GCA_009801015.1 Silene noctiflora
TACCCGACAAAAATGAGAGAATATTCAACAAAAAAAAATTGTAAAGAAAATCCATAACCATTATTTTTCAATTTCATGCAATGTTATTGATGATGTGAGCCTGTCATTTTCCTGCAATTTCAACACAAACACAAAAATAATAACTAAATAAGACTGTAACTATTAATAATAAAGATAAAAACTGAAATATTCATATAATTCTCTATGTATATTTTACATACAAAATTTTTGAATAAAAATGAAAATTAGGGCTATTATAATATTTATAGAAGAATTTTTTAGTAGTTAATTTTCGCATTAATTTCAACAATTTATTCGAGGGGGGATAAAAAAGATTTTATGAATGAAAGGGAAGATAAAAAAAATGGTAACATAAATACAAAGTATTATAATGTTGAGGGAAAACAAAAGGGTATCCACTTAAATAAAACAAATAAAGGTTAAATAAATAGGKTATTGACAACCAAATTTATGAGAGAAAAATAAAAAGTTTGTATTAATTTAATTTTCTTTTGTGTTTGCAACAAATATTTTTAAAAMTTTTTGTACTTATTTGTATAAATTTTAATTAAATAAATGAATGTGTAATTTTTAAGTAGTACAGTTTGTGAAAAAATAAGTTTAATAATTATCAAAGATAAAATATATTAACGTTTTCAACCAACATTTTATCATATGAAATTAGTCTACAAAAATTAGTATGAAAAACCTTAATCGATTCATTAACACGTTAATTTACGAAAAATTTAATTAAAATGTTAATTTTAATTATAAATCATGATACTTACATGTTCCTTTACGAAAACTTTAATTAAAATGTTAATTTTAATTATAAAATATGATACTTAGATGTGGTTTGTAAAGTTTACATCACTCATATAGTATTTTAACTCATGAAATATTTAATGTATACAATTAATTACTATAGCTATAATAGCGTTTTTGTTAAGGAATTTTAGTTAATTTATATATAATGTGAGGGGTAGTTTAGTAATTTTATGTGTCAATGATGTGGCATCATAAAAGGGTAGAAAATGTGTAATTCTTATCAATTGGGTCATCGGCATGCCTTTTAATATTATTTATAGATGTGAAGAATCACATGTAGGTCTTCCACATCGGAGAAGTAGAGAAGAGTGATCCAACTTATAACCCAAGAGGCTACTCCACCCATTGCCAATTGGTTTTGGGATGAACCTCCTTGGACTTGTAAAGCGGACACTCTCTCCTCCCCGAGGGCGAGGCCCAGGCCCATGTGCGATCTAACATGGTATCAGAGCCCAAGGTTTAGTCCTGGGTTCCGAGATGAAGACGAGTCCAAAAAAAAGATGACGTTCCCGTCCGACACCGCTATTTGGCGGGTCCAAAAAGTGACGACGTTCCCGCTCGACGAAACAGGTTCAAAAAATAACGACGTTCCTGTAGATCGATTGAAAAGGAGACCTTACATGTGAGAGGGCGTGTGAAGAATCACATGTAGGTCTCCCACATCGGAGAAATAGAGAAGAGTGATCCAGCTTAGGACTCAAGGGGATAGTCCACCCATTGCCAATTACTTTTGGAATAGAACCTCCTTGGACTTGTAAAACGGACACTCTCTCCTCCTCGAAGGCGCGGCCCATGCCCATGTGCGATCTAACATTGATATTTGTTAGGTTCGATTAGTGTTCTTGCAAATTATTTCATATTCGACAAGTCCGAAAAAAATAACGTTCTTATTCGAAGAAATTTTAACGAGTCTTATACTCGTTTCTTACCTACTTTTGAAGACGAAGAAGATTAATGAAGATCGAAGACGATGAAGATTGACAATTTTCTTTTTTCTTATTCTTGCAAACTCATGGAAATTTTATATCAAATTACCATGAGTTTGAGGGGACCTTAGGGAATCTAAGGTTTAGTAGTGGCGGCTACGTCGCGACGGCTCTCTTTAGGGTTTTAGTAATACTTAGGGTTCTTGTAAGATATTATAAATACCGATCATTTTATTGATATCAATAACACAACAGCTATTATCAATAAAGATTCCTGAAAAAATATCGATCAATACCGATCATTCTCCTCTCTATAATCTTATCAAAAAAGTAATAAATTAAGCGATAGAAGCATAAATCAGTAACTTTGCTACAATAATACAATATTGACGAGCTTAATTGAATATCAAATCATTAATTTCCTAAATCCTACGATGACACTATAAATTAGGGTTAAATAAAAATACTATCATTAGGTGTCACGTAAGGACTTGAAATCTAATTACAGAGGAAACATACAGAATTACAAAAAAAATAAAATAAAAATATAGGGTCTAATTATTAGAATATAATTCAAATATCTTCATTAAGTTTAAATGATCCTAAGTTTTAGGATTCTGTTAGTTAGTTGTTTATGACCTAAGAATATGGTCTATTTTGTTTCCTAGTTTGCAGTATTGTTCAGAGTAGTGATCCTTAGTCTTAGGCACTACATTAGACATGGAGTATAGCGGATAGGGTTAGTTATCCCAACTCTTTCCTTATTTAAGCAATGTATTTCCTTTCATTGAATTAATGCAAGCAATCTTTCTCCCTTCTTTCATCAGTGTTTAAATAAAACTCACCAAAACCTACAACACTAATTGACAATTTCGTTCATTCACGTAGTTTTTCACCGGAGTACCAACTTTGAAGCAATCTTTGATCAGTATTATTTGAAGCAATCTTTGATCAAATTTTTTGTAAAGTGCTACTTTTAGAAAAAAAAAAAAATTATAGTTTTGCTACTCAACCAGTATACAATCTCTACACTTGCATTGGCAGCAAAATGCCATCTAATTGTCAAACCCTCAAAAGTCACCTGTAATCAAACTGCCTTGCATCATGGAATCAACACAGCTGTGCTAGACGTGGTTGAAGCCGTAGTTGATTGATGGAAGCCGCCACTGTAAATGTAAGCTCGGTGGTGAGGCATAGCAATCCCAGCGACACCAGAATAAGAGCTGAGCATATGGACTACAGTGGACATAGTCGGCCTTAAATTACTATCCTCCTGAACGCATAGTAACCCCAATTGCACACATTTTATGATTTCATCATTTGAAAACGAATCTTTTAACAATGGATCCATAACTTCCAAGGGATTTTCGTCTTCCCAACATCTCCATACCTGTCGATAAAAAAATATAGAACAAGTGAACTGTAACAAATGCTTATGTAAAACCGTCTTAGATAGTAATATATTGTTTTACCACTGTACTCGATTTATAGTGACAGCATAATTCAAAATTTTCTTCTAAAGTTCCAGGTAAAAGTAATAAATTTGTTCGAATGGAGCTTAGCGAGGAGGATGGATGGTGAACATTTTATTGTTTTCGGGTCTTATTTATATTGCATTATACGGAGTATATTATTACTGATCAATTTACTTCCTTTTGGAAATGATCTTACCTTGTCCAATAATAAGTTCGTCTTGCATTAGACTATGTGCAACTAGCTAATTAATAGAGGAAGACGAAAACAGAAAAACAAGTTCAAACAAGGTCAACACTCACATAGCTCAAAAGGTCTTCGCTTCCTGGTTGGTTGAAGGATGAACTGCCAACCTTTCTTCCACCAACGATCTCTAAGATTAGCACACCCAAGGCATATACGTCTGATTTCGCCGAGAATTGTCCGTGAAATAAATACTCAGGAGCCATATAGCCACTGCAATATATAAATAAAGGAAAATGAGTTATCGAGATGTTTAATCTTCACTCGACCTAGCTAGATTAGACAAAACATTATGTTACAGAGGACGTTAATCATTTGGTTTAAATCTTGATCAGCTTGTTATAAGAAAGAAAGGCGCTACAATGACAAGAAAGTCTTTAACCTAAAATGATTTATGTTCACAAACATGAATCATAATGTACTAAAACCTTTGACAGGCTGTATAAAAAGAGGTATAGGGTAAAAATTTAATTAAAAAAAAAGGAGACTTACCGATATCCAAAACTTGAGTTGCAGTGATATGAGTTTGTCCAACATCACAAATTCTTGCTAGTCCAAAATCCGCAATTTTTGGACACATTTCCGCATCCAGCAAAACATTGGCAGCTTTGAGATCCCGATGCATCATCTGAACCGGAGAGTCTTCATGAATATACATCATTCCTCGAGCAACGCCCTTGATTATCTCAAAACGACATGACCAGTTCAATTCTGCTCGTTTATTAGTATCTGCATAAGATAAATATGAGAAGGGTGTAAAAGTCATGTGTTGATATGAATCAACATTATTGTAATAATTCCAATGAAGGCACAATACCAAATAGGAAGTAGTCGAGACTCTTGTTGGCCACAAATTCGTACACTAATATCGCTTCATCATCAGTTAGGCAAAATCCTAGCAGCTTAACTAGATTTTTGTGCCGAAGCTTTGCTAAGAGTACAATCTCGGTTTGAAATTCTTTATCACCTTGACCTGAGCCATTTGATAGTCTCTTCACAGCTATTTGTTGCCCCTTTGGCAACACGCCCTAAATGAGAGACAATATTAGCATATAAGCTGTTTTTAATCATTTTCTCCTTATTGAATTACAAATATACCTTGTAAACAAACCCGAATCCTCCTCGGCCAATTCTGTTATCTTTCGAGAAGTTATTGGTAGCGACTTCAATATCATCTAATTGATATTGCAGGGACTCGGAAGTCATCAGACAATCGAGATTGACTGCCGCTGATAAAGGGTCCTTAGGAGGATTATTACCATCTTGGGAGTTATTTGCAGTATTTGGTTCCATGTTTATAGGGTTAACACCATCTAACTCTGACATTGAGTGGTCTGTCATAATTGGTTTTGGTGTCCTTTTGCAAAAGAAGATAATACCTATGGCCAGTGAGATCGATAGAGCAACTACTCCCACAGTTAACCCGATAATAATTTTGATTCTGTTTCCTGCATCATAGCAAAACTCTAATAAGCGTTACAAAAATCCAACTCCAAAAATCTAATTAATTTCATAATTTTTAAAATGTAAATATTTATAAGATTCAATATTTTACATTGGCCATAAATTTATCTCTAAAAGTTTCATGATACAGTAATTCTTTTTTTTTTTTTATTTAAAGAATATTAGGATAAAAATTCGTTGACATTTTGTGCGATAAGAAGTTGCGGCTAAAAATATGTTCTCTGTAAAACAAGTAGTGTAGATCCCGCGCAATAAATGCGCGATATTATAGAGCTTTTACTTTTTAGTTTATTACTTAATCATTTCAAATTTATATCTTAATATTTTCATATTTCATCTCATTATATTTTAATATGAGAAAAAAAAAAAACTAAACTGCAAAAATTAAAAAAAAAAAAAAAACTTGAGTATATCATGAAATTTTTTTTATCCCAAAGTTAATGATTCCAGTTTATAACTATTCTTGAATTTTTTTAATGAAGTTTTTTTTACAAAGTTAATAATTTTAGTTTATTTTATTGTTTTATACTTTTATATAGTGTAATTATAAGTATGCATCAAATCATTTTCTATGAAATAACACACGAGATACATTTATTGGATAATTTCCTTTGAGTGTAGGGCCAAGACTCAGCCAAGGTCTTAAGTTGACTCTTGAATTTAGTCTCAAGAGTTACCAAAGTCTTGTCTCAAGACTACGAATAATTTTACCTTAAAGTAGATGATTTTGAGAGAAATTTTAAAGGAGATTACCCCCTTCAATTCCTTATTATCTTATTTCTTTGCTTTACCACACAAGTTTGATTATCTCCTCTCTTTCTTTTTTGGGCAAGTTTTAATCATTCTTTATTTATTTTCTCTTTCTTAAAAAGTCAACCGTTTCCACTACTTTATTCATTCTTTATTATTCTTTATTCGTTCTTTATTATTTTCTCTCTTCTATAAATTTTACTACTTATAGTACTGTATTCATTCTTTACTATTTTTCTTATTTTTTTGTGGCCAAAAGAAAAGGGAAGATAATAGAGAATTGGAGGGGTACAAAATAACATCATCCCCTTATATTAAAAGAATAATACTCTTACCCGTGACATAGTACGCTCATTTGAACCAAAACAAAAAAGAATAACACTCCCCAAAATAATCCCGCTCACTTTTCTCGCTCAAGTATTTCACTTACTAAAATAAATCCACTTGCTATAGATATGCATACCCAATATATCAGCTACTTTTAGTTCACAAAATTTACATTCTAATTATTCTATACCATAAATAACTATTTTCTTATTTTTCTACACAAATGCAATCTCTTATCTACTAGGAGAATAAACATCCTCAAAAATGCTCCAACTTAAATAGGGAAATAAAACAGATTTTCTTTAATTAATAAACTAACTAATAAAAAATATCAATATTTTCATCAACCTATAGTATTTTCACCATTAAAATTTAAAAATTAACCTCTTAACTAAAATGATATAAAATTGCTATAAATAAAACTATCACTATACATAACCATAAACTGTTATTTAACGAGAAAAGAATTAATGAAAAGAATTTAAGAAAATTTATAAAAATGAAATCACTAGATTTGAGGTAATTAAAATATTTTCATAAAAATAAGCATTTCATGAAATTATTTAATTATCTTGATTAATTTTTAGTCAACTTTCTTTTCCAAATCAAAATACATTCAATGAGAAGAAATATGAAAAATGAATAAGATATTAATCTAATACTAGTACAGAACCCGTACTACAGTACGGTATTTTTAGACGGTTGTGTTAGAGAAAGTTGTAAATAAAATGTTGACATTTATCTTTTTTATATTTAATGAATCTATTATTTATAAAGTTTTGTATTAGGACGATTAAATTATTATTTTGAACCATTTATAGCAGTTGAGAATTCATTTTTTTTGTTTTTTATGTTTAAAATCTTGATATTTTTTAGGAGGTTTAATTTGGAAAAAAAATATTTAGAAATTGAGTACCGACAAAGATTTACATATTTGATTGAACATATTGAATTTGTATGCTGATTTACATATTTTAAAAATCGTACATATTTTATTATGGAGAGATTTACATATTTGATTTAGATATTCCTTATTTGAAGGAATTTGTTACAAATCTTTTACATAAAAGAGCCCAAATTTTACTACACATTATTTTAATAGAATGGCCCAAGCATTTTGAACATGTTTTCATAACAATTGTACATATTTTATCATATATTGATTGTAACCATTTTAATTAGTACTAAATTTAGTTTACTTACCGATTTTTTTATTGTTGTACAATATTGCCATCACTTTTCGTCCGATCTCGTACTACATTATAATGTTAGAGATATAAACAATTAAATTATGGATATTTAGTTCTATTAGTAAATAAAGGATAACTATTAGTAGTACTTTCGTATTAAGACTCAAAAAGAAAAAATTCAAATGGTTTTATCCATACGACGTTTAACAAATAATATTTAAATTTAAAACTTCTAAGGAATATAATCTTAGAGTAATTATATTATTATAAAACTCGTATATCACTATACAAATAAAAAATTAACAAATTACGGAGTACATCTCTATATTTCTTGAATTTTAAGGTAATAAAAAATTTAATAAACTCAATCAGATTAGTAAAAAAAATTAGTAAAAATACTATTAAGTGGATTTTTGAGCGAGATTCTTGCCGATTAATGGAATCAAATAAATGGACCAAATTAATAGTGGACCCACTTGCTTAATTAATCATTCATTAGTCAGAGTAATAACATGGAGCGGGATTTTTTAAGTTTTTTAAGTCCCGTTAATTTTTAGTATATATGGCATTGAGCTGTAAATCATTTGAGAGTGGGTTCACTTCATTTATTAGTGAGAATATTAGCCAGAATAAAAAAGGATTTGACCACAATATCTATCACATTAATAATACATAAATAATATTCTGTAAATCATTTTATTATTTGAGTGGTAGAATAGTATACATAGAATATTTATTTTTTAACAGAGTGAGCGCCTTAAATCTTGGCTATTAATTGAAAATAAAATAATGTAATGTGCAATTGAGAGCAAAATGTTAGTGAGCGGGAATAATTGAGCGGGAAAATGTTAGGTGTGTTAATCTTTTAGTATATAGGGGATGTATAAGTAATACTGTAAAAAAAGTAAAAATGTCTATATATACCGCGAATATGCGGGATCTATACAAGTTACTTTTCAATAAATAAAAGACTTTCATTAAAAATACTCAATTCATGACTTCTTACGATTTTTAATTTTAATTATTCAGATCAAAACACAATGACAAGAAACATGAAAAATAAATTTAAATTCTATAAATAATATTCTAAAAATTTTAAAAACTATATGTACGGTGCATATATGCACGGGATTTATATTAGTTATCAATAATAAGTACCTATTCTCTATAATCTAACCGTTATTACCTTCGATTACTAGGAAATGATTCATTTTTTACTTTTTGATTGCCCCGTTTGTTAATAATAAGTACCTATTAATTTTACTCTTGTGCAAAATTGCACGGGTTCACTACTATAAAACACACGTTTCAATCTAAGTTTAATTATTTCAATTCCAATCTCAATGCCACCATTCTGCTTTAATTTGTTCATGTCAGCCCGTAAAAATTACAGCAACAGTCACTAAATTAGTTTAGTAATGGTTTTTAATGAAACCATTTTACTTTTCGGTTAAGGTATGGAAGTTAGTACATTTGTATTTCTAATTAGGAAAAAAAATTATCTTCTTTAACTTTCTTTTAATTTTTTAGTGTTTCAATTAACGTTATTTTTTTCTTGAGTTTTTTTTTCGTCATATGAAAGTCCGGTATTTATTTGAGATTTATATGTTAATATATGGAGTGTTTATATGTTTTTCCGATCTACCACATTACACCTCCAAATTTTGGTCCAATTTTTCTTTTTACATAAAATCAATTTAAAAATTGATTTTTTTTTATAAATATTTTAATAACCAAATCAAATAAAATCAGTTAAATGATGTGTTTTTCATGGGGTTTTGAATTCTCATCATAAAAAATTATTTATATAAATTTTATTCTCACAAGAGATATTTTAGATCCATCTTATACTTTCAATTCATATGAATTTTCTGTTATATTTTTTTTAGAGTAATTAAACGTTGATTTTTAAAGAATTTAGACGATCTTGTTATTATTTTTTCATTTAAATTTGTGTTTTTTTAACAATACTGTTATTATATTTATTGATAGCACAATTATTTTTTTAAAAAAATTACAGTGATAAAAGTTTAAGAATAAAATATAAAGGACCAAGATAAATGCTGAGAAAGTAATCGTGAAGAAACTGAATTATATTGTGGTGTTTCAAAGAGTGGTCCATCACAGAAAAATGCAAAAAACAAAAAAAGAAAGTTATTGATTAATGACGTGGCTTAATATAGATGCAGTAAGTGTTATTGTATTAATAAAGACAAGATTCTATTTTAGTTATTTAGTTGAGGGGAGGGTAGCGTTCGATAACCTTATGAAAAAATCTATATGAAAGAGGGAAAGAGGGAAAGAGGTAAAGTAATACATGAAAATGTAAGTATGTAGGTCATCATTAATTTGTGATCGTAATTCCCAAATCAAATATCAGAATTCTGATATCATTATCTTAGGAATAGGGTTGTGCACCGGAATTGGAATTGACAAAAACTTCGGACCGGCCAGATTACAAAAATTTCAAAATTATTTTTACATACCCACGTTTTCAAATTCCAGTGTAAAATTCGGACCGATTTAAGTAGGCCTACAATGCTTTATTAAATAATATTTTAAGAAAAAAATCAAATAACAATTATTCATGTCTTTTTTGTCCGGACCGGACCGAAAACCGGAATCTTAAAAAATGTTGGATGAGGGACCAAACTGGGATTTTTAATTCCAGTTCAGTCTGGAAGATTCCCATCCGGCTGGTTTATTTGACCGGTCTGAACCGAATTCTGCACACCCCTTCTTAGGAATGATTATCCGAGAAGCCGAAGAGCACCCACATCGAAGAGAATGGTGCATCGTCTTAGTACCATCTCTCTTCTAAGAAGACATACTCTTCAATGTGAGATTTTGACATCCTTTTTGAAGGAGGAAGAGGAAGACTTCCTCCAAAAGCAGAGGAAGTATAACATAGGCCCAAGTGTCTACTCTCCTATGGAATTATTGCATGTGAATTTTAGGGGGAATTTTTTGCACCTTATTTTTCCGCAACACTTAATTTAAAGTCTGCGGAAGTTTTAAGGGTTAAAAGCTACAATTTTTAATGTCGTTGCCCAAAATATGAACTATAGGCGAAATTCTACTTCGTTGCACAAAGTATAGCTTTTGCCGATAAAAATAAGTTCGTTGCCCAAATTATTATAATTGTGTGACGAGTAAAACTTTTGTTTCCCATATTTAAGTCTTTTGTTATCCAAAATGATTTTTCTTGTAGTGTTTATGTAATTTTTATAAATAATCAAATCTATTATTAAAAAAATAATTTAAATATGAAAGAGGAAGTAAAGAGGATCCTTTTTTATGTGGGAAAAAAAGAATAGGAGGAGGATGAAGATAGTGGAAAATGAGTTGGACGAAAGAGAATGTGAGGTGTCAAAAAGATAGTTGAAAAGAGAGGAAATAAGAGGAAGAAAAACATAATGGGGGGGAGGAAGTTATTTAAAAATTAAGAGCATCCACAAACCACAATAGAGAGTATGATATCTTCCTCTTAATTTTTCTCTTTCATTCTATTTTTTTGACACTCCATTTTCTCTTTTATTCATCTCATTTCTCACCATTACCATCTTTTTCCCTTAATTTTTTCCACAATAGAGAGGATCCTCTTATATTACATATCTTACTTTACATAATCACTAAAACTTTAAAAATAAAAAAAATAAAAGTATTATTATGCAAAAGACAAATAGTGATTGTTTTGTGGGCACTAGGGTCAAGGTAAGCTTTCTTCTTAGAACATGTACAAATAGAGAGGATGTAATATCCTCTTAGCACTCTCTCTCATCTAAGAGGAGCTCCTCTCTATTGTAGAGAATGCATAGAACATCCTCTTAAAAGGAGGATGTTATCTACTTCCTCTAAAATTAGAGGTTTTGGGACATTGGCCCTTGTGCCAATTATCCAATCATATTTTTCCATTCTTAATATTTACAATTTATTTTTTTCATTTTAATAGAAGCTAAGATATAACTAAAATGGTAGAGAATGGATAAGAAGATCCTCTCTAATAAAAAAAAATTATAAGATGATGAATATAGTGGAAATAAATTTGGGGCCTAGAGAAAATGATGTGTTAAAAAATGAGAGGGTAAAAGAAAAAATAAGAGGATGATTGACAAGTCCTTATTTCTACTCCTAATTCGGGCATTTTGTGATCCCAAGCTATCATTTGGAAGCAATTTTGGAAGCAATTTATGCCACTTTTGTCAATTCCGAATACAAGTTCTTAATCAAGGTTTTTAAAGAAGCTTTGAGAGGTGCTAAGGGTCAAGAAAAGTCTCAAGGAAAGCCAAAGATCAAGCATCAAAGAACTAAGGAAGAAGCCATGCAAAGGAAGGAACAAAGTGGAAATTGAAGAAGCAATTCCAGCAGCCAACCCGCACCGTGCGGATTTCAGACCCAGGAAATCCGCACCGTGCGATTTTTCTGGGATTACTCCGTTGCTTGTTACGGGCTTGCTTCATCTTAAAGCCCATTAATTACCCTTTTGATTAAGACTATTTATAGATGGTTTTCATGAGGTTTCCATCATCTAGAATATCTTATCCCATATTTGTTTTAGAATTGGAAATAAAGTTGTAATTTGGAAGATTATCATCTTAATTGGGTTTTAGATCTACTTATGGAGAGCTAATTCTCTTCCTTAATCCAACCAAAAGGTGTAATCTTTGGTTGTAAGACACTCTAACATTTCCCTAATTATCTTTATTATTGTTAATCTCTCTTTTTTATGTTGTTGGATTATGGAAATCTTGTTTGATTAAAGTAATTAAGTGTGATTTCCTTGTTGCTTCGTCTTAGCATCAACTTGGGGAATAATTAGTGAGTGTGATTTCCTCCTAATTATTTCACAAGAGAGAGATTAACTTGTGATTAAACATTAATTGTGTTCATTGTGTTTAATTGCCCCTATTTAGTCTTTCAYGCTTTATCTTCTTGTTAATTTAACCAATGTATGTGATTTCTACTTGGTGGTTTATTAAGTTGAGTTGATGATTATGTGTGATTTCCTTGTCATTAGCCATAATTAAGAAGACTTGGGAGGATTGCCTCCAAAATAGAGTAATAATCGATAATTTGGGGATAGATTGTGTCAAGGATCAACAAATAGATATTCATCAATGGGATTGGGTTAAGTTTCTCTTTAATTGATAAATTTTCATCTTATACTTGCTTGCTTGTTATTTTCCTTTATATTTGTTTAAATTGCTATTACCAAACCAAACCAAAACTCCCCTTTTTAATTACATGTTGTTTTTGTCACTTGTTGCGATTATTCTAATTACTCATTTGTTGCATTAGCAAATCCCCTTCCCTTAGGTTCGATCCCCTTCTTACCACTTTGCTTATTTAGTTAATTGGTACTTAGTGTGGTATATAAATAGGTAATTTGTTCGTTATAAATTGCGACGTTTTTAGCGAGTCAAATTTTTGGCGCCGTTGCCGGGGAAGGTAACGGTCTTGTTAGTGTTTAGAAGTGCGCGTTTTTAGAATAGTTACAATTGTGTTTGTAGTAACTAGTTGTTTTTGGTTGAATTGTTGTGTGAACTTTTTAACCATTTGTTCTTGTGTAGATTTCTTGTATGTTGCATACTTGAAATTCTAGTGAGCCCTTGTTACCGCTTAATCCGGAGATCCAAAGGACTCTTGCTTGGCTGGGGGGTGGTATAAGAAGGGAGCAACCGGTTATTCAACAAATCAACCCACCTAATCAACCTCACCAAGAGGAGGACACTCATTCTTCTTCTTCTCA